>JAQGCX010000476.1:0-16554 GCA_034700205.1 Plectus parietinus | reverse complement strand
GCCGATGTCTGGGCAATCGCGTCAAAACGGGGGGTCGTGTTTGTCCAGCATTATCTCAGCCAGTATGCAACCAAATTCCACAATTTTTTTTCAAAAAAAATGGCCCGACATTGACAACATAATTCCAGAATTTCAGCCTTATCGGTGCAAATCTCGCAGAGTTATTCAAAAACAAAATGTGTTAGGGACTTTACAAACACCCAGTATATTATTGAGAAAGCAACATAGCCATTGGTAAAAAATTTTCAACGTTGAAGTTTTGGTTATAAAGGACATGACTTGCATTTCGTGGGAAAAATAAGGAAGGCACGTGGTGTAATCCTAAAATGTGTGCCCTACCGTGCCTTAAATCCGTTTCTGCTTGATACTATAGTCATTTTTAAAATTTCAGATTCCGTGCCCAAATTGTCACTCCGGTTCAATTTTGATGGCCGCACCAACAGCTGAAGAGGCAACACGAGGTCCACCTGAAATTTGTCAACGTTACGTTGGATCGCCCTTTGCAATGTGTCGCAATTGCTTAGGAAACAGTCACGTCAAGTGCGAATCATGCGAACTGCAGATCTAATTTTGATTTTCGATCAGATTTTCGATCGATTTGCATGACACAGCACGAAATGTTGACTCTGTTTGAGCAAACTCTCTCTGGCCCGGGTGAACTCTTACCCACCAACAAACTAGCGTTTTCAATATACTTCAGAGTTCTGTTGACTGTGTTCTTGGGTAAAAACAAAATGAACGACGTTGGTCAACGAAACGGACAAATGTTTCAATCGCTTTTGTTCCGTCAATTTTAACTAACTTAAAAATGATGAAATTTTTTCATTTATTCTTAGCAATAAACTAATGTTACGCAGATTATTGTCAGATGTGTCATTTTTGCTCGATCTTTTTAGTACTTGGCACCACTGAAAGTAGTATTTTGCGTTTAACCAGTCTTATCACTTTTAAGTTTATATCTTGGGCGTATACCCATGTGTATCAAATTTCAACTTTATCCGATCAGGACTGATGAAACTGCTTCAAACAGAAATTTTACACTTCTCGGTGGCCTATTCTGTAGTTTGAACCCGTTTTCGGTTTTTAGTTTTCAGTCGTTGCATCAGGTTTCGGCTCAAAGCTTCATGATTACAAGCTTTCTCGCCCTACGCACACTATTATACTGATTTGCTTTTACTTGTTGACGTCACAGAGATGTCATTACTAAATAAATCTGTCGACACCAAATAAAGTCCGATAACAAAGTTAACTGCAGTAGCGCGAAAATTTTTCTGAATGCGAATATGAGTTGAAGCAGTCATGCAAAGAAAAGCGATATCGAAGCAGATAATGAAATAAGCCCACGGACATAAATAGCTGCGCAGTCACAGAACACTACGCTTGCACTTTGTCTGTTCCGGTCAACCCTTGGCCTGTTCTGGCACATATCAATGACACAGCAAGTGCGAGAACCTTATACCGTATTTTGAGAAAATAGTGACCCACGCAGAAATAGTAACCCATGGGTTACAAATTTATGTACTGAGAAAGGTGAAATTGCCCTAAAGTCCGGTACAAAATGCATTCCGCACATAACATGCGCTTTATCACTTTTAAGTTTATATCCTGGGCGTATACCCATGTGTATCAAATTTCAACTTGATCCGAAAACGATAATGACAAGTGAAACTGCAGCGGTTCCAACAGAAATTTGCACTTTTCGTTGGTACTTTGAACCCGTTTTTAGTTTTCAGTCTTTACATCAGTTTTCGGCTCGAAGCTTCATGATTACAAGCTCTCTCGCCCAACGCACACAATTATACTGATTTGATTTTTACTTGTCAACGTCACAGAGGTGTCATTACAGAATAAGTTAGTCGACTGGTCCCCAAATAAATTCCGGTAACAAAGTTAAGTGCAGTAGCGCGAAAATTTTTCCGAATGCGAATATGAGTTGAAGCAGTTACGCAAAGAAAAGCAATATCGAAGCAGATAATGAAATACGTCCACGGACATTAATAGCTGAGCAGTCACATCATAACAGGCTTCTAGTTTGTATGTTCCGGTCAACCCTTACCGGCCCCTCGGTGGCTGTGTCCCTTGCCGTGCCCGGGCCTGAAAAAATTGGCTGGGTCGGGCCGGATTTTTTTTGACAAAATCTTGACAAATTCCGGCCGGCCCAAAATCACATAAAAATACGTATAGTATCCATCAAAATACAGTTTCCAGGAGAAAAAATACAAGGACATAGATTAAAATTAAGAAAAAAAGAGGAAAAAATCATTAGTCGGTATGAATAAGAGTACATTGCAACCGCCTTCAGCTTAAGAGACGGTTTTTATAAGCACCGAGTTTGGCTTGGCACAGTATGCAAAAGGTTTTCCGATTTCGCTGAAAATTTTCACATTGATGTATTGTGGGCTGAAACTTCCGAAAATTTAGTCAGAATATTTTTTTAAAAATTTCGTGTTGAGACATGGCGGGAAATTTGATTTTTTGTTTCTGAAAAAGGAAACAAATTATTACTCTATCAAAATTTGCTCAATTTTATTTATAAATAAATCATTCGATCAGAAATTCAACTAGAAATCCGAAAATCATCATATTTTTTATGTTTGAAGCTTCTTTCATATAGAAATTAATAAAAATGATTTTCGATTTCCGTCGATTTTTCAGTTTTTTGCGTTTTTCTCGAAATAGCTGGTGCGATGCCATAAGTAAGACCTACCCTAGAATTGAAGCCCATGTTTTTCTTTATCGAATGGTATCATCAAAACTTCAAGTGGCGCGCCGCCATGCGTGAAACGTGATATGAACATTGTCAGCGAAATCAGAAAACCTTTTGCAAACTGTGCCAAACTCGGTCCTTAGAAAAACCGTCTCTTAACCTATTATCATTGCTGCATTTATGAAAACCTCAGATGACTTCTGCCGTTCTTGACGACGCCTCACATCATTACATGTTCCAAATCAAGAAAACCATTCTGTAGGCGACCGTTTATGATTAATTTTTTCTTACCAAATATTGCAGCAGGTCTGCACGATGTAGTTCCGTGACGACATGAAATTGTTTTCCAGTTGTAAACGTATCCACGGGGAAAGTAAGAAAGTGACTGTAAAGGTAGAAAGTATTCAAAAAGACGTGTTTTTACAAATTGAGAAAAATTAGTTTCGCAAATAACGCTCGGAATAAAAACATACAAAAATGAGGTAAGAAGCGTTTTGCACTGAAAAACAAGCAGCAAAACTGGCTCACTTTGCTTTTGCAGTGTCTTTCAATAAATAAGCCAAGTGTGTCGTAGTATAACTTTCCTTTCTACCAGCCCATAAATTGCGAAACACTTTCAAGGCTAAATGATTCTTAGTTTCCGTGTCCTCAACTTCGTAGACTTTGCCCAAGTCACCCTCGCCCAGCAGACGAAATAAGCGATCTGAAATCCATGAGCTGCCACTAAAAATTTAACTTTTTCGAAATATTACATTTGTTTTTCAACAGCGTTCCGTAAGTTGAAGTATCAGAAGATTGTCTGAAAAATGAGACCGTCGAATAAACACAAACTATGGACAGAACTATAAACGAAAATAAAACCCTGATTGCGAAAAATTTTTAATAAATACTTCAGTAAATCTTGAGTAAATTAGCTATAAAATTAAAAATCTATATTTAAGTCGTTTAAAATATGACAAGGCATTCGAAAATGAAACCCCCATATGATAAATGCAAAAAAGCAGCTTCGAAATATTCGAAAAACAAAAACCGAGATAAAAATGCTCGATAAATTTTTTCGGTTCATAGCTCAAAAGACAATTTATAATGAAGACCAACGTTGTTAAGTTGAGCGTGGAAAGCTGGACGTTAACGATGACATCAATTTGTTCCGCTTTTATAGCCGTGTTTTCCAAATAATTTATTACAGAAAGCATTGTTTCAGCACAAATAACAAGCAGGCTTGCTATGGCGAAGAAACGAAATGATTGTAATAGCGTCAAGTCATAAGCATGAAAGTTGGGCCTGACTTTCATGGATGCAACAATTGAAAAACCGGGTTTTTGGAAACATTTGATCATCCTTGATTTTGTCACCGTCAGCTATAATGCGTGCTTCATGGGATATTTGCGTCTCCTGTTTTCCTACGCTTCATCAGACAACCATTTGCAACATTCATCAAAAATTTATGGATACCAAATGTCTGATGTGCGCGTACCTTTCAGTGCCATTCGATTATCCGTTTTGAAATCGAGAAACAGAAAAACAAAAACGAGCTGTTTTTCTGTTTCTTTGTTTTCTTGCTCTGTAACCAGAAATCAGTTGAACACACATACTGTTTATTCGGAAATAGTAGTATTGTACTACTATTGTTTCAAACTCCCCAGACTATTTCTGCGTGTACTACTATACAGTCGAACCCGGATAAGTGCACAAAATGCGTATCAATTGTTTGAGCACATCCCAACATGAAAACTCACTACACAGAACTGCGTAGCCTCTTTGTCCGGTGGCGTGTACTCTAACAATTGATACGCATTTTGTGCACTTATCCGGGTTCGACTGTACAGTTATCTCTCCACAGAGTCACACAGACCATCTATCAATATCCAATTTATTTTTAATGCATTACTGGTTATTTTTAGAACAATCGAGTTGAACGAGTTTGGAACGAAGTCAACCAGCCTGCCGGCTATCCGATCAAACACGCACTGCGAGCAATGGAAAATGATGGAAATTTCGATGCAAACAATCCAGTGCACTTGTTTGCAAGCAGTTCTGTTGGCTGTTCCATCGCTCAGGTCATACTACAGCGTTTCATGGGCTCGTGGAATAACCGTTCAGTTCCTTGTAAATGGAAGCAGGTCGATTACATTCCCTACAAGAGCAATTACATGCTTCCCAATGGAGCATTGCCCACTACCACCGACGCTGTTCAAATGTATCGCAATACGGGCCACAACTTGACGGATCAGTGGTCATTTGGAACTGATTCACTGGATGGCCAAAACGACAAGCAACGAATTCGCGATCAAATTTTTTGGTATGAAGTTGAAACGAGTCATGGTGGAGTTAAAGGACTTGCCAATCAGCTCGCTCAGCACCAGTATTCTTTGTTTCACATATGAATCACACGTTTCATCGAGCTTAGCTTTCATTTCCTATGACTTTTGTACACATAGTTCATGTCATTTTTATGTACTGTACTTTACCGAACCGATGTATTGTATTTTTGGCGTTCTGATGATAGAGAATCTTGCACCTTGCACATGAAAATAAACAGCATTGCACTTTTATTACCTTATTGTTATCAACTTATTCAAAGCAGAACACATGGGGACAATATGGTCTGAAAAGCTGGTACAGAATAGTGGTCACTGAAAAAGAGGGCATTTGTTCACTGTAGTGGTGCACATAATAAAATAACGAAAAAACGGAAAAACAACTTTGATTTGTCGTTTTTCTGATATTATTTGAAAGGCCAATAAACGGAAAAACCAATTTGTTATTTCGATTTTGGCGCTTACCGTAACTATCCCGTAAGGAAACTCACAAGGAAACTACCCGAACTTGAAGTGAAGTTTTGGCCCCCATATTTTTTCTGGAGAGAAAGCTTCTTCCCAATAACAACCGTCAGACATTTGGTATCCATAAATTTATGATGAATGTTATAAATGGTGTTTTGATGAAGCGTAGGAAAACAGGAGAAGCAAATGTCCCATGACGCGCGCATTGTAGCTGACGGTGACAAAATCAAGGATGATCAAATGTTTCCAAAAACCCGGTTTTTCAATTGTTGCATCCATGAAAGTCAGGCCCAAATTTCATGCTTATGACTTGACGCTATTACAATCATTTCGTTTCTTCGCCATAGCAAGCCTGCTTGTTATTTATGCTGAAATAATGCTTTATGCAATAAAATATTTGGAAAACACGGCAATAAACGCAGAACAAATTGATGTCATCGTTAACGTCCAGCTTTCCACGTTTTTTATAAAACCTGGCAAACACATCAAAACAGTTAACAGAAATTCTGCGACAGCTATTCTTGCTTGACCAATTTCCAGTTCATGTCCACGTTTCCTCCTTTCCATTTGATTTCCCAGTGAGATCTTTGTTGATATCATGACTTGAAGTAATGTTCGATAGACGCTTGTTATCTGCGAACGTCGGTGATGTACTTGAACGGAAATCAGTTTCAGGATATGGGGTTGAGGTTTTCAATTTAGATGGGCGACGGAACTGCCGACAAGGCTTTTTACAGCAGCAGCAACAGCAGCAGAAAACAAAAACTACTGTAACAGCTGAAGTTCCTCCAGCGACAGTACCGACAAAACCTCCAACACTGAAGGAGATACCAAACACCTTAATTGTTGTTGTACCATCATTGCTCTTGCTTTGGGTCTCGTAAACAACTCTTTGTCCCAGCACCGCTCCAATAAGTGCAGTGTTCGAGTCTGTAAAGTTACCGGGACTTGTTGCAGTGATGTGAAGGAATAATTTGAAGGTTGACGTTCGAATTATTGGCCCGTTTGGCCCAATTAGTAGTGGAAACGATGACGTTGTATTGGGGGGTGATGAAGTTGACGGTGAAGAAGCTATGGATATTGATGTTGACGGTGGCACCGTACTTGGGGGGTTTGAGGAAGTTGTATCTGGAATCGGTATAGCTGATGTTGGATATTCGGTTGTTGGTGGCACCATACTTGGGGGGTTTGAGGAAGTTGTATCTGGAATTGGTAAAGCTGATGTTGGATATTCGGTTGTTGATAGTCCCGTACTTGGGAGGTTTGAGGTAGTTGTATCTGGAATCGGCATAGCTGATGTTGGATATTCGGTTGTTGGTGGAAGTATAGTTGCATTTGTAATTCTGGGTGGAAGTGTAGTTGCACTTCCAGTTGTAGATCGGTATGTGGTTGTTGTAGCTCTAGGTGGCTTGTTAGTTACATTTATTGTTGTGTTGTTGCGGAATGTTGTTGCTGAGTAGGTAGTTGTAGATGATGGGGCTATTGACGCATTTGTAGTTGTAGCTGAAGTTGTTATTGTAGTAGTAACTGTAGTTGTACGAGTTGAAGTTGACGAAGGCGGTGCAAAAGTTGTTGTTAAATTGCCGAAACTTATCCAATTGTTGTAGATGTTGATAGCCGAGAAATTGAAAAATGGCCAGCCATTACTGATCACAGTATCTGAGTCACTGAACGAAATGTTCAAGCTTCCAGCAGTCATATCATAGCCGAATGAAACATATTGATGAGGATCGATTGCGATTGAAACGACCATTTTTCCTTTGAAGGGGAGACTCACATTAGCGATAGTTTGCGGTGTGTCACTAATTACAATTGGAGCAGCAAAAGTCAGCCGCATTTCGAAGCAGCAAAATACTAACAAGGTATAGAAACACGCGCTTTGTCTGGCTGTCATTTTGGAAACTACAGCACCTTCAAATAAAGAGCAGTCGGTCAGATTCGTGTTTCACTACTGCACAAAGTCGAATGCAAACATTGATATGAGTCTTCGTTGGTCGCACTAAATATGAACACTGGAGTAAACCAATGTATATTCGGAATTCCTGCAAATGTGTCCATCTTCAGAAGCTGTGTTCTATTTCGTATTTAAAAAGTGACATAAATATTTCATAAAATGAGAATAAAAAATGCATTTAATTACCTGTTCTAATTTATAACTGGCTTTCTTTTAGTTGTTGGCGAGTGTCGCCCTTTGACCAGCAATTGTCAATGCCAGCAGCCTATTTCTTATCAGCTGTTAAGCTGTTAAGCTATAAGGGCGTTGCGAAATAAAACACAGCGCTGTAATTATGTGTCCTGTGCGCCAAATCCTATGTGAGTACTGCATTTCTGACTTTGTTCTGGCTTATCAAGCGTATCATCACTTAGCGCTGGTTCATTCACATTGCAATTGCACGCTGGTAAAATAAAGTGCTTTTGAACAAAACCAAACCGTGCGCTTCTTTCGTTGCACATCACTTAGAGATTAGCACGTGATATTAAACTGGACCGGAAATATCAAGGAAAGCTTCTTCAAGGGGCTATCTATCTAAACGATCATGATCATGTCACGATTTTGTATGTAGCCATGAAGTCAAAAATGTGTATCTAGTTAGCCATTGGATTACATGTAGAAATATTTTGAAAAAAACGAAAAGCATCGAATGTGTGCGCTTATGCAAAAAATTGCAACGTGTGAAGTAGGGTTTCGTGATACAAGTCACAAGACTGAAACAATTTCAATAACGGTAGTTAAGGTAATTAAGTAGAGGCTCATGTACTTGATGCTATCAGAAAAATAAATAGACAGTCTCTTCGCAATCTTCCAATTGTTTGAGCACACGCCAACATGAAAACTCACTACGCAGAACTGCGTAGTCTCTTTGTCCGGTCAATTGATACGCATTTTGTGCACTTATCCGGGTTCGACTATATCCTATGTTGTCCTTTTTAGTGCGCGAAGCGCATTTTTCTTGCTTGTTTATTATCAACCAAAAAGTATCGCGACACTCGGGCCGCAAATGCATCGTTAAATTATGCGCCCCACTCCGTTGCATACAAAAATGGTTCTTACTGAGCAAATTTTTCTGCTCGAAAAATTGATCGCATGCAAATTTATTTTCGAACGAATCAAAATCAGTTGTTCTCATGGACGCGACCGCGACGGGTATACGATGTACAAAAAAGCTGCCAACAGAACACTATTCAAAACTACATGCATACGTTTGTATCAAGAAAGATAATAAACTTCACAGATAAAGCAATGTGTTTGAAACATGGCATCCACTAAAACATTTCACGAGAACAAGAGCACGACTAGATTATTAGGGCACAAGAAACATGTACACTTTCATCTGAAATCAAACGTTCTAAGTGAGTTTGGTGTAAATGGGCAATTTAGTGGAAGCATTTCTTATCATATGACAGATGACACGAAGATGAATGTGAGCTGAAAGACAATTGTTATTTTGATACCGAAAAAACTTGTTTTAGTTGCTGTTTTCTTCAATGCTAATCAGTCAAAATGATCTCGACCGTTACGGTCCGGTAAGACCAAACACTAGCAAAAATGAGGCGTGTGAAAATAAATCGCAAAATTCCAGTTTTCTTTCGAAATCAAATCTTTGAAATTTGGTTTGCTGCGGGGAATAACTTTTGTAAAAGTGTCTGGTCTTACCGAACCGTGACTGTAGAGATCATTTTGAAAGAAAAAACAAGTTCTATTAAAACAAAAACGAACACTTAAGCAAACTAGTTATTCAAACTTGTTTGCAAACTTATTGAAAATATGCCTATAAAACAAATAATGGCTGAGAACGATCGACTCTGTTGCGATCGATCGAGAACGATCGAAAAGAACGACATTGCGTTGCGGATCAGACAAATGCTCTGACAATAATTACAGTTGCTGTCCTGATACACACTGTTACAAAGATTGCAAAAAGAGTGGAAGCATTAGCACATGCGAATGTAAACAGATACTTGTTGGTGGTTAACTTAGCAGCATGTACCCCGAATGCAGAAAACTTGTGCTAGATAGCTAGATAGCTAGATAGAACTTGATTTTTGTCATATGATTTGAATAAAGCATTTGAAGCTATTAATACTCAAATATATCGGAAAAAGTACACCACATTTTTGGGCAATCTACGCGTTCAGATTTATTTCTAAAAATATGCATTCATTACTTGCTTAGCGTGACTTTAGTATGCATTTAATACTTGAATAACAGCCAAATATTTGCAATTCACAAAAAAAATCTGAACCGTTTCATCGATGTACAGGGCTTTGGAAATATCTACAGCTCCAACCAGAGGGTGTTTAAGGCTGCAGTTTTTGCATTCGAAAAAGCACAAAGAATGAGACAGAAATTCAAATTTTCAACTGGTTCCGCGTAATTGTCGCCGCGAACGATGATAAAACAGGACCGGCAACCCCACGTCCTAGAAAATGACATAAATCAGTTTTTTGCTCGTTCTCGATGCGGTTTTCACCAAACTGGCTGAAATTTTGTTATCCGAACGCCGCTCTACGCTTGCGAACGGGACTGTTTGCCGTGTTATTAATGACTTACGAGGACTAATGATTTAAAGATTGAAGAGGGCGTAGTTGGTAGGCAGAGTGCTACCAAGCACTCTCGGCCGAGAACGATACCTCGCCGACCTGGGGCGCATCCACCAACAGACACCTAGTTTATTGGAAACCGATGGAACGCAAAGCAACAAAACGATGTTATACAGCAACGACTGTCCATACCAGAAAAACTTTCATGGCCACCAGTGCGAAATATGGTCCCAGAGGAGTAAAAGGGGTAAGTACACTCTTCAATGCATTGATACAGAACAGTACGCAGCCCACCCTAAACGTAATATCTAATCATGAAAAGAGGGATGGGTGGGGGCCATAGCTGTAGCTGGGGTCCGAGGCCAGGGGATGGGGGTGGGAGATTGGTCGGGAGGGGGGTCCCTCCGTGTCGGAATTTCGTCCGAGAATTCAAAAAATTTTGAATTTTTGCAGCCTTCGGGCGCAATCATAGGGGACTCTTGGGAGGGAACTTCGATCGGAGGGAACTTCGATTCGATGGGAGAGAACTTCGGTGGGAGGGAACTTCAATGGGAGGGAACTTCGATTCGATGGGAGGGAACTTCGGTAGGAGGGAACTTCGGTTCAGCGTACAGAATGACGGAAGTACGAGTGAGTACAAGTGGAATTCAAAAAATAGCTCCCACTGGAGCACTAAAGATAATCACTGATTACGATATAATAGTTGACGATGACCATGAGGATACGTCGATGGAAAGTTTCTTAGATATAAAAAATTAGACGACCATTTTGATGTAATACTGTGTAAGAATATTTAGACGCATGCCAGTTTGCGCTTCTTAGAATTGTCGCGAAACAAAATACAAGTACTGCCCGTTTTTATTGGCCAGTTTCTCATGTCAAAAGAGCTGCATATGAACGAAAATAAGTTGGATTTCTGCCAATAGAAATTGGCTTATTGAAAATGTTAGAAGTGCTGTCTGTGCGAGACATACCTGTAACGCTGGTCCGAGGCCAGCTACACTCCGACCGGTGACTAAGAGGGGAGGTCGGTCGGCTACGGTACTTCGTGTCGGGATTTTGGCGCAATATTCAAAAATTCAATTTTTTTTGCGGCCTTGGGCTGCAATCACAGGGGGGACCCTTCAAAATAATTTCCTACCGCTGATCCCCTTTAAGCGCTCAAACGGTTAACATGGTGAGGGTAGTTGAATTGCTCTAAAAACATTATTTAAGGAGACACCATTTTTAAGAATTAGTGACCCTGGGTCACTATTATTTCAATCATCAGCTGGGATGTCTTGGACAGTTATCAAAACCTGAAACGGCATAAGGAGAAAGCCTTGTGTTTTTGGCCTGATCCATGGGTCACTAATTCTTAAAATAGGGTAAAGATCCTTAGGAGACATTGCTTGGGAGACAAAAACTTCGTATGCCGGCTTCTAATCTAGTCCATGTTGATCCCTTGTCCTTTCGTTTTCTTGCTATAAAAATAGGTAGCCCATTTTGCCCTTTTTTATGCGCGAAGCGCATTTTTCTAGCTTGTTTATTATCAAGCAAAAAGTATCGTGACACTCGAGCCGAAAATGCATCGTTAAATTTAGCGTCCCGCTCCGTTGCTTACAAAAATGGTCCTTGCTGAGCAAAATTTTCTGCTCGAAAAATTGATCGCATGAAAATTTATTTTCGAACGAATCAAAATCAGCTGTTTGCATGGACGCGACCGCGACAAAAAAGCTGCCAACAGAACACTATTGAAAACTACATGCATATGTCGTGTGCAGTGGTGCGACCTGTTTCTTGGTGCGACTCGGCTGCGTCACACTGTGGGTCGTATCAAGACACGCGTCTTGATGCGACAACCCAGTACAGTCGAAACCGGATAAGAGCACATCGACCCGGCTCGGAAAAAATGTGCTCTTATCCGGTTTGTGCCCTTATCCGGTTTTTCTTTAGTGGTGCTTTTCCCGCCTTTTCCACCATTGGCTTCGTAAAATCGTCAATTTCGCTAATTAGCAAGATGTTCTAACGTAAATATTTGACAAAATAGCTTCTCATGTCAGTATTTGCTCAAAAGAATTGGTAGATTGACGAATTGTCAATCAAATTGCATGAATTTGTTGAATCATGAAGACTGATTTCGATTGAAATTTGGGCATGTGCACTTAACCGGTTTCGCATCAGTCCTAAACTGAAGATTGGGGCCAGAAAAAATTGTGCTCTTATCCGGTTTTACGTGTCCAATTCATAGTAGAAAATTTCGGGGCATGGAAATTATGTGTCCTTATCCGGTGTCGACTGTACAAGCCGCCAACAACGGAAGAAAAAGTGACCGACCACTTGACTCGGAACTTGAGACCGTTGGAGTCGCTGGCGCCGACGATCTTCTCCACCTGCCAGCCCTTCTCGAACCCGTTCTCCTCTCCGTCGTTGATCGACGCCGGACCCACCGGAGAGTGCTTCTGCAACATGCAAGCATTCATCGATATTAGCGTCAGCACCAAAGCAGACCAGTCGTTTCGGCGCCGAATCACTGGCAGGCGTCGAGGACTTGTTTTTCGGAGAGATTCTTGGCGTCTTCGCAGGTGACGATTTGACCTCCGTTTCCGTGGAATTCTTCACAGGACTGCCACGAGAGGAAACCCTTTTCTTCTGAGCATCAATCCAATGAGCACAGGAAAAGATAAGAATTGGAAATGGCGGTACCGCAGACGAGGAAGACACCGCCGGCGAATTTTTCGTCGCTTCTCGTGAGCGTCGCGTCGGCTTTCCGGACGGCGAATCGGTGGACTTGGCCTGCGACTGCTCGAATTCAGCTATCAGAGCCGTACAGTTTCCCATATGTTCGCGTGGCTCCCAGGTGTTCGCCGAGCTAAAACACAAGAGCACATTTTGCAAAACAGATTCAAAAGTCGTGTCATCATATTTTCTTCAACATCCATAACCAGGGTTGCCAGATTTTCAAAACGCGCAAAGCAGTAATGTTATGCAAATAAAAATATGCAAATTTTTAAACGCAGATTAAAAACACTACGGGGCGGATCATGGGCATTGGGGGCCCGATTACAAAATGGTTGGGGGTCCCCTATGCGACGCAAAACGTCGCACGCGAGTGCGCGTAGCGCACGAGCCAAATCGGTTGAGGATCCAGGGGCCCGCCGCAGGCGAAAATGTTGAGTAATTTGATGCATTTTGATCGATTTGGTGCATAAAAATTGACAAAGCAGTAGAAGCAGTATAATGGACTCCAAAGCAGTAGTTTTTGTCTACTGCTCAGCAGCAGTTTTCAAGCAGTAGATCCCACCTCAAAGCAGTAGGTCTGGCAACCCTGTCCATAACGACATAGCGTGTGCAAAAAATTGAGCGTCTATCGAATACACACCTTGGATATCCCTTCCATTTCAGAAAGTAGCGAACCGATCCATCTTTGATAGACTTCTTGTCCACTATTTTCTCCACTTCGAGTTCGCTTTTTTTGCCGGACATTTTCATCGGGACTGGACGGTCGTTTTAATGTCTGCAATCCGTGGATATGAATACGAAATAGGCACACAGTCCCTAAAAACAAGCCGGCCGCCTCTCGCGCGGTTGACCGACCGATTTGATCAACGTACTGAAAGTACACCTAATGAAGAAAGCATTGGCAAGCAGCCAACCTTAGAAGCATTATAACGCGACCCCATCAGACTAACTGAGAAGTTGTAAGAACTGCGAAGGTAAAGGAACGCTCCAAAGGCCACAACCAGCAGCGAAGGAACTTGTTCATATTTCCATGTATGAAACGATTTTATTCGCACAATTCAGTATGACACATTACCATTGACGGAATCGACTGCTGCTAAATTTCAAATAAAATTCACTTCGACATAAGTAATGGAATATTGTGATCTAATTGCTGACGAATATAACACTGGACGGAAAGAATATGATACAATTTGCAAACTACATTGTGCATCGAACACAGAGCACAGGAGCCATTCAGACTTGAAACGCATAGATCTGTTCTCACCAACCTAAGAAAAAGATCACAGCAAGCGAGTTTGCGAAGCTCACAATACAAGAGTAATGCTCGGCGCGAATATTTGTGTCAACCAGGACAACACGTACTTCTTCTTATAACCCTTAGCGGCCAACGAAGAAAAACATTGCACGATCGCTCGTCAGAAGCAGTTGCAAGAGTATTGAGTGCTGCTCAACAATAGCACGAGCTGTCCTGCTGGACGGAGACGTCCGTGAGCGAGATGGAGCTGGTGCGACGCATCTGTCCGCTCTTGATCCCGTCCCAGCCGTCCACCAGACGCAACTGTCCCGCTTCGAACCGCTGGTGGATCTCTCGCGCCATCATCGTGAACGCCTCCTCCACGTTGTTGCCCGTGCGCGCCGACGTCTCGACGAATTTGAGCTTATGGTACTTGGCGAAGTACTCCCCCTCCTCGTATAGCACCTGTCGCTTTGCGTCCAGGTCGCACTTGTGTCCGACTAGTTGGAAGACGCATTGGCTGGGATGGGGGCCGCCCACGTTCGATTGCGCTTCGTGCAACCACTGCGTCACATGCTCGAACGTCTCTCGATTCGTGATGTCGTAGGCGACGATCACTCCCACCGAGTTGCGGTAGTACGACCGGGTTATCGATCGAAACTTTTCTTGTCCAGCAGTATCCTGAAATAAAAAATCCGTCGTGCTTAATAACATGAAAAGTGCGGGTTTGTTTGCTTGTTTGTTTATTTAGCATAATGCTGGGCCACGTCTAGCCCCGCGTACGGGATAAGCGACAAAGTGTGAGAAAACAGTCATTATGACCAGTTTCTACTTACCCACAGCTGAAGTTTGACGCGTAATCCCGGCCGCAGCTCTATCATGCGCGCGTAGAAGTCGACGCCGACGGTCGGGTCGCAGATATCGGCGCATCTGCCCTCGGTGAAGTACTTGAGCAAACTGGACTTGCCTACCGTCGAATCGCCGATGAGGATGAGACGGTACTGGTAATGGAACATTGGATCCATCACGTCCATTCTCCTGGGTGATCGGCAGTCGCCGACGGATACCGCCTCGCAAGCAATCTTGGACTGGTTCCACGGGCAAAAAGTGCAGCAAAAAGTGGAGAAGACAGTCACAATTTTCCTTCGTAGATCGATTAATTTATAACGTCAACGCTTTAGTTTCTTGTCTGAATAAAAACAGCGTCATTCGATAACAGTAATTGAAAAAATAAAAATCAGCGCAGAACTTTCTTCTCTAGAATCATCAAAGACTTGATGATTCCTTTGTGGTTTGGAAAGCGAAAAGACAAATATTATGTTCTCGCACGCTTGGCTACCGTACTCTGTGTCATATGACTTGAGCGCCGTTTGTGGCGGCAAAAGTGCGCCGAAATTTGCAGCGTGTTCGTGACGCGTTCGCGGCTGTTGCGAAAAAGTTGTGAAATATTCGATCAGAGCTCCTGTTCAAGTGTCTTTTCAAGCAGTTTGATTGTTTCTAAGTGCTCTTCGAGAAAAAGAAGATGTCGGCGTTCGACGACAGTTTCGGACCGACCGCACACGACGGCGGTTGGGGCAACGCTGGAGATTCGTCGTTCGCGCAGCAACACACAGCGGTGAGCAGAAATTCAAGTGCAAGGAGTCAGTAGCCTGTGACTCGTCTATTTCCAGGGTTCGAGCGAATTGGACAAAGTCGCTGTTCCTGTCACCATTCAGAATCTGAGTGAAATTCCTCGGAGCGACGACAAAGTCATCGTCGGCACTCTGCCCTTCACTACGGTCAGCATAATTTTGATTTGGTTGGGGCGATATAAAATGCCTATTATCTCATTAGAAGCAGATCAAATTCCGTACAAAGCGAACACGAATCTGTATTGACAATTGCGATTGATTGTTTATTGTTAATGGACTCGTTTTTGTTACATTTTCGCATGAATGTATTTTTTTCTAGTGACTATTGTTTATAGCGGCTATTTTTTGATAGCGGCGTTTTTCTCCAGCTCGCTCAGAACGTCCTAGAATAAATAATTTTTATAGCGGCGTTTCAAAATTTGCACAAATCTTTCAAAATTGCTTAAATTATTGAAAATATACATAAATCATTCAAAATTTGATTGGAAATTTGCATAGTATGCAATTCAAAATTGCAAAATTAGGCAAAATCTTTAACTATTGACGCTTTTTGCAGTAAATCCGTGCCCAACTGCACATAATTTTTATAGCGGGGCTTTTGGCCGGGAACCTTGAGCGTTGCTGCTATAAACACAAATTGTAATTCCACAAAAAAATTGCAGGTGCGAGTTGTGGGCGAGGTAATGAACGTGGTGCGCCTCGGCGCGAACAGCGAGACTGTCGAGTATCACATCCAGGACGAACCAGGCGGTCCGACCTTTGCCGTCAATGTCTTCAAAGTACGTCTTGCTAATAATTCTGGTCTTTACTGAGCGTTCAGAAAACAAACTGCACCCAAATCCCTTGCTCCACCCAGAGGTGGGCACCAGTTTCGGCTTGCCCTACATATATGACATCACTTTTGACCAAAAAAGGTCATTCTACCTACAC
>JAQGCX010000475.1:0-16555 GCA_034700205.1 Plectus parietinus | reverse complement strand
ACTGTCCTTATATTAGAGACTGTCCTTATATTAGAGACTGTCCTTATATTAGAGACTGTCCTTATATTAGAGACTGTTCTTATATTAGAGACTGTCCTTATATTAGAGACTGTCCTTATATTAGAGACTGTCCTTATATTAGAGACTTTCCTTATATTAGAATAAATACGGTAAGTAAGATTGACTTGTGATTTTAGTGAGTCTCCACTGCCCATCGTTGACTGTCCATTCCGGAATCCTGCTGACGCCGACGCGTGGGGACCATTCTTGGAGACTTTGACCGACGCAGAAATTGAGAAGAAAATGCGCGACCAGGATCGCAACACTCGCCGAATGCGTCGACTCGTCAACGCCAATCCATACGGGCTTTAGTCCTGCGATCTCTGACAAAAACATTTCTCTGTGCATCATTCGTTGTTTCATGTGTTTTTTGCTCGCTTCCGGGCATTGTTTAGCTGTCTTCTTCCGTTTCATTATCTTATTAAATGCATTTGAAATATTGGCTGACCCAACCCACATCCGTCATTCGTTGCGCATGGGTTCCACTAAGTCGTTCTTCCAACACCGATCGAAGGAAATGTGCTGCAGAAGACCAAAAGACTGAGGAATCATCTTCGTTCTGTCTCTGATCCATTATTATCGGAACCTGGAATCTTGGTTATGGCAGCTTTATCAGAAAACTGTCTACTTTGTACAAGTTACCGCAAATTTTTTTTCCCCATTCTATCCAGTGCCTGTCGCTTGTCGACCAAAAAAAAAGGTCGACGGTTTGAAAATCTCATTCTATCCAGTGCAAATTCAAAAAATTTGTCTTTCTAGGGAGCAATCACAGGGGGACCCTTACATTACTCGTTTTTTGCACCTCCACCCAGACCTCGGACCCTAAAGTTGCAAACCCGTCTAAGGGGGGGGGGTGCGCTCCCCCCCAAACCCCCCCCCCTACGCCCACCTCTGGGTAGAGCCCAGAGTCAGACGCATCTCCGCCTCTCGTCTCTTTCGAACGCACTGCTTGCGGCACAAGAAGATCAAAACGACCGTCACAGCCCGCGCTCACGCCACTAGCACCACCCACACGGCGAGCATGGGGGGTCAGGGTCCAAAAAAAATCCCAAGATAAGATGCGAATGCTACGTGGGAATAAATGTAGCAGCATAATATTTGCTTCGATAAACAAGCTAAACAAACAATTGCGATGCATTTCGTGACGTCTAGACAACGATTGTTGTTGTGTATTTCGCGCTGATCTTTGGTGTGTGTTCGGCTATCGCTCAGTCTTTTAACCTGTGTGCCGACGTGCTCACCGCTCGTTTTGATCGCGTGTGTTGCGACGTTCAGTCGTGTTTTGAATTCATTTGGAAAGATGATGTCCTATACTACGGAACCGCCTCCACCAAAGTATGGAGCGGTGCCTGAACCCCTTCGGCAAGAATATCCGACTGAATTCCACTTCGATATGACATCAATCAGGAACAGCTTTATTCGCAAGGTTTTTATTGTGCTGACCATTCAACTACTACTTGTGAGTGCCATGATCGCGGCGGTGGTTTCCTCCGAGGACACGCGCTTGTATGTACAGCAGAACAACTGGCTGTACTGGTTGTCCTTCGCAACGTTCTTCATCACCTACTTGACGCTCCTGTGCTGCGAAGGTCCACGTCGACATTTCCCCCTAAATATCGTCTTACTGACTGTACTCACATTGGCCATCGGTTACATGACAGCCATGATCTCGGCCATGTACTCCACGAACATCGTCTTGTGGGCGATGGGAATCTGCGCTCTCTGCTCCTTCTCGATCATCGTATTCTCATGTCAGACCAAATACGACTTCACCGGCTGTATGGGGGTGATGTACGTCGTCAGCATGTGTGTGCTTATGTTCGGCTTCCTTACCATCTTCGTCACCATCTTTGCTGGCGAAACCTTCCTGAACATGGTCTACGCGGTGTTGATGGCGATAATCTTCATGATCTACATCGCCATAGATGTACAACTAATCGTTGGTGGTAAACGATATGAGCTCGATCCTGAGGAGTACATCGTAGCGGTACTGCTTCTATTCCTCGATATTGTGTACTTGTTTTGGATGTTCCTGCAAATATTTGGATCCTCAAGTCGTAGTTAGTTTTGCTTGCGGATACCTATTTAAATAAATTAGTATTTTTGTGTTATCCGAAGCAATACGTACACTAACACTTATCAGTCAGCAGCGTGCAGTACTTTGTAACATAATGTTTGTCGTTCGTCATGCGTGATGTGTGCCGTGCGATGATTTTTCAATCGAACCACTGACGTTAACATTTCACAGCGTAAACATAAACAAGAGGGGGCATTCGCGAACATTCGCAAGAATCTCGAACAAATCAGTGGGATATCACTCTCAGTACAGTCGAACCCGGATAAGTGCACATTCGGTGTATCAATTGTTTGAGCACACGCCAACATGAGAGCTCACTACGCAGAACTGCGTAGCCTACTTGCGTGGTAGTGTGTGCTCAAACAATTGATATATCGAATGTGCACTTATCCGGGTTCGACTGTATCGATACGAGCTTACCGTCACAGCGCCAAAGATGACCATTGAAGGCAAGCAGGAACGCCACTTCGGTCACAGCCACTTAGATGAGGAAATAGACACTACTGAGCAAATACAAACACGATGTCCAAATGATATACATCACGTCAGTGTGTGGAATAAACTAATAATAATAATAATAACTCTGTTTTCGTCGATGTTATGCACCGTGTGTATTCATTCGAAGCGGCCGTGTTTTTATTTACCAACTGTTCTGCAATTCGTTTCAATAGTTCCGCGTGAAAACTGCAACGAACGATCGCGATGAACCAACCGTCAGTGTACCCGCAGAATCTTCGCAAGAAATAATGGCATCTCACAATCATAAATGATTAATCCTACCACGCTGAAATTACATGCGCAAATTACGGTAGGTTTGAACCCAGTCAAGCAAAAAGAATCCGTTTTTTCCATCCGGTTGAATCATCAGCTTAGCAAGTTCAAGAAGGACAAGACTAAGAAGGCAAGCGCTAACCAAAACAACAGCAAGAAGCTTGCGTGTAGGCCCTGCACTCCGCATGGACTCGAGACTCCCATTTTCAAGCCAAGTGCAAGTAGGTATGTAGTTACTAGTTTGTGTAATCCTTAGCGCGGATTAGTAGGAAAGGGATTAGCAGATTTGGTAACTGCTGTAGGGTGGTTGGTAGCTGCTGCTCCAATAGTAAATAGTCCTGGTTACGCGAGATTTATACATTGCAAATAGGACTATTTTGCGATTGTAACGGGGTAACCAAAGCCGTCAGCTGTTGCCACCATGAGTGTGTGTTCAGTAGGTCGTTGGTGGTTTTTTTTCGTGGAGATATGTCTGGCCTGTTCCGTATCTGTGTCAAAATAGTTTGAGATTTGTGTTGGGCATTGGAAGAAGGCGCATGAGTAAAACACAACTGGTGCTGACTGACGGACGCACTTGTCTCGTCTGGTTTGGACGCAATCGTCCCGTGTCGGTGAAACCGAATCTCGCCAATCGGCAGCGCCCGTCAGTGGCAGATTTCGCCGACGCGCCTATCGGTACTGCCAGGCCTGGAGCCAGGTGCTCGCTTGCACAGAACAAGCGCCATTTGTTGGCGCCCGTCCGTTACAACAAACCGGGGGGAACAGAGATAGAGAGGTTCATTTACAAACCGTCGGCGATTATCCGATTGTGCGCCGCCAGGCGTCCGCAGAATAGAGTTGCGCGTACCGAAACCACTCGGACTCGTGTCGCGGCTAATCTAATTCGCCATTCTCGGGCGCCAGGCCCTGCATTATTCCTTGCAAACAAAGGTGCGAGCCCAATTTGTGTGTCCGCCGGCGATGGGCGTTTTGTCGCGGGCGGTGGTCGGGCCGATTCGCAGCGCGCACGCGGTCGGTGCCCGACGGGCAATCAGTGTCTATGCAGACCAAACCGATCGTCGATGGATGTCTCTCGGTCCTCGTTGAGGAGGCGCGCGGCCGACAACCGGATCTCGGCCTCAAGTCGGCTCATCGCTCGACTGCCCGCGGTTTCCGGCGCCGGTCGTCTTCGGACGGAATCGACCTGGCTTAATCGGTATCGACCCACTGGTCGTCCACCAAACGGCCGTACGGGGATGGCGGGGATGGTCGCGAATCGGAGGCGATGCTAATCGAAAGTCGCCGCTGTGTCGCGGTGTTTACACGAACGGCCGCGGCAGACACGCGCGCAAAAGAATGCCCGGTCGGTGGATAATTCTGCGCGCCGACCGGCCGTCGTCCAGGGAAACGGCACGGCTGGCGGCGTCTATAGAGTGGCCGGCGAAGAACACTGCGTTGTTTCAATCGACGCGCCTTCCGTCTGCGCCTCGATCGGCGGATGGCCAACACGGACGTTAGATTGATTGGCGGTTGTGTCGACGAAACAAGGTTAAAGGTGGCGAGTGCGGGACTGCGCTCGACGCGACGCGGCGCGACTCGCTCGACCGACTGTCACCGCCCGGCGATCAGCGTTCGTCGTCGTCGGTCCGATTCGGCGACGAGCGCCGCTCGTTCTCGTCGGCCGACCATCCTTTGTTGCGCAAGCCGAAAAGTCGGGTCAAGCGTGTCGCTGTCTGCCTGCGACGAACGCCCATCACCCACTCACTCCCCCTCCTATCGTCCGCTTTCCAGCGTGTTTCGGCCAGATGGCAATAGGGCACTTGGACTGCGTTTTACGTTCGCTGCGCGTCCGATGAGAGTGGTCGATGGCTGATACGTTCGTTCATTTGCAGATTCGTTACATCTGCTATGTAACAGTCGTCGACGCCGTCTTCGCAGGCGCCAGCAACGACCATGACTGTCTCCTACTGCGTTTTTTTGGCGATAGCAGTGGGCGTTGTCGTGGCCGATTCACCACCGACGTCTGCGGGCGATGACAGATCGGCGCGCAATGCGGCGCTGCCTGATCTGCTCTTTCGACCCTACCGCGAACAAGAGCCTTACCGGTCCTCCGACTTTCTCAACTCTTCCATCGAGGACAAGGCGATGGAGGCGGTGTACGCGGGCGTCAACTGGTTTATTGGGCGCATCGGCAAGCCGTTTCCTCACGAAGGTTGGTATTTTCTGCTGCTCGCAAAGGGTTTCTTTGTGCGCTTGTGGCAAGTGGTGCGCAGTGGGGCGTCGCAGTGCGTGTTATTGCGCTGTCAAACTGAGAGACGAAAGGTCTTCACTTTCTGCTGCTGGCAATGCGTGTCTTTGGCGCTTTCTGCGATTTTCGCAAGTGCGCAGTAAGGCGTCGCAGTGCGTGTTACTGCGCTGTCAAACCGAGAGACGGAAGGTCTTCACTTTCTGCTGGCTGACACCGCGTGTCTTTGGCGCTTGTGGCAAGCGGGTACTGAGGCGTTGCTGTGCGTGTTACTGCGCTGTCAAACTGAGAGACGGAAGTGTGTGGTACACGAGGTGGACGTAGGAGGCGCCAAGCGCAGGAAGCAGCGGGCACACCTGTTTGCAAAGGAATTAGCGCGTCGGTCGGGCAGCGCCGGCGGTCAGCGACTCGCATCGATGGGGGTGCCGTTCGCCCCTCGACGGCGCAGCGTAACCCAACAATCACTGACTGGCCGTTTGCAGATGTGCTCAAGCGCGACGCTCTCGTCGGCGACCTGGCGGTGCTCGTCGAGTCGCTCAGAGAAAGGTATCCGCAGGTGAGCGAGTCTCGTTTTTTTGTCACCTTTGTCCCCGCACCCCATATCCTGCCCTATTCGGTTCCTCTGCCTTCCGTATGGATCCGTCCACATGTCCCTATTCTGTCCGCATCGAATATCGGAGAGTGCGCCTGGTGCGCCCTGCATAATCGAACCTCTCCCCCACGACAATAAATCCCGTTGTCCATTCCCCCTCGCCAGACGGTTTCCTTTAATGCCCAGGGATCCCTCTGCATCTTCTATCCAGCGACCGGCAAATAGAGCAGTCGCTTGCGCCCTTGAAACTTGCACCGAATCGGCGCATCAAAAATCGGCGGTTGGAAATGGAGAGGACAAGGTCGCTCGACAAGGCCGACCGGGGAATAGTGCACGAACCGCCCTAGGTGTCGGACGTCACGGGCGAGCAAACGAACCGACTGGTAGGACTCGTGAGCAAAAAATGTCCACCCCCACCCTGCCGCCGCTGGCAAACCGCTTATAGCCGTCCGCGTCGACGGACGGGCAAACAGTCGGACAAGCGCCCCACTCAATCTCACTGACCCGATCGGCTATTCTGTTCGGGGACCGGCGCGAAGGGACAGTCGCGCTATCGCTCATACGCACGTTGCAGTGGATCTCCTATGATCAGTGGTTCCTCGTCGTCTCCGGTGTATGCGTCATCTTGGCCGCCTTGTTCACCGTCGTCTACGTCTTCTACTTATGCTGTCGGTGCTGCTGTTGTCGCAAGAAGTACAAGGCGAAGAATCGCGCCGACCTCAAGTACGACTCGTGTCGAAGACGGTCTTGCAACGCCTTCCTTGCCGTACTGGTGGTCGTCAACATGTAGGATGACTCCGCGCGCACGGACGGCATTTAAGTGCGATTGTGTGCCTTTCAGTTTCGCGGTGGCGGCTCTGTTTATCAGTTGTCAGTACGCGCACGAAGGCGCGCAGGAGCTGCCCCGACGGCTGACTCACAGTGTTGACGACCTCGCGGTGTACAAACGAGACACGGGCAGCGTACGCGTCATCCTTCTCTCTCTCCCTGACCACTCCCTCTAATGCGCTCACGTTTCAGCGGATCAGAAAACTGCTCGTCGACGATTATGAGCAGATGAACGAGACCGTGCTCGAGGCCATTCAAGGTAGTAATCGGACACAAATGTCCCTGTGCATTCATCCAGCGCAACATTGTTTAGATGCAGCTACTGTTTTGGTCGAACGAATCAAGAAGGTCACTGGTGCGCACGCGCTGGATGAACTCGTTAGCATTTCCGATGGTGCGTGCTTGTGCTCGCTATTCGCGACTATTGACCCGCCGCTTTTTGTAGAGGCCGCAGAAATGCAAGAGATGCTATCAGACTTTGAGCACAGTTTGCAGTCGTTGGACGACGACATCAAAAAACTGCGCAATGATTTCGTCCGGATGCGGAAAACAGCGGAACACGAATTGGCGACGTGTCTGCAAAGCACCACCGATCCCTTTAAGGAATACTGCCAGAAGGCTAAACAAATGCTCGACGACCACGGTGACCTGCCTATCGACGATATCCAAGTACCAAACGCATGCAAAAGCACCATTGTCAGCTCTTCATGTCTGCTAATTGTAGGACGCGGGATTTGCACAAACGCGAAGAGATTTAGTATCAATCAGCCAATACAACATATCTGGACTATTGCACGATGCTCAGAGCAAATTCGCTAGATTGGAAGCGACGTTCAAGCAGGAAATTAACAGCAAGCAAACTCGTTCGTCGTTTTCATTGGCTCGCTCATGCGTAATTGCTATACTGTTTGTTACAGTCGTTCGCAATAGAATGAAACAAATTGGCGATGATCTGTTCCAAGAAGCCGAGACGATCTCAGATCGCATCAAAAAAGTGCGTCAATTGATTCATTATTGATCAACAACTTAGTGGTTTGACTTTCAGCTCAACTTTGACGATCTTTATCATTACATCAGTGTACATCTGGAATCTTCTGACGGTTACCCCATCTATCATGGCTATTTGTGAGTACTATGAAAATTTCGGCGTCCAGTGTTTGCAAACCATTTCAAATTTTCGCCAATAGCTACGGAACAAACAAGCGCAAATACGAGCTCATGAGTTGGCGTCCTGCCAAAATTTTGTTCACAACGCAATATTTTTTGTCCTCCCGCTAAAAACCGTAATTACCGCGTTAGCCGTGAGAACACAGAAATATACGGTATTTGCAATCCCGTCTGGTTTTCCCCGCGCCGATAGTATGACAAACGAGTTTTCTTTGTTCATTGTGGTATTTCAGATGGATTCTCGGTTTATCCATCAGCGGCTTAATGGCGTTGATGGCGCTGGCGTTTGGATTTGGTCTTTTCTACGGATGTTGCGGCAAACGTCCGTCGTACTACGAAGACGACTGTTGTGTGAGAACAACCGGGTCAAAACTTTACTGCTGGTTAGTGCTGGTCAGGATCGCACAGCAAGCTGAATTCATGGTTATGTTTTTTAGTGGGATTACATTGGGCATTTTGGTGCTGTTTATCCTAATGGTAGTCGGTGTGCTGATGTTTTTGGTGGGTGGAAACGCGAGAAGTATGGTCTGCGAACCGCTCGACAACCCTATGCATCGACCCGACGCCATGGCGGTAACTTGACCGTCCTCTTCGATTAGTCTATTCTGATCAGCACTGCACTTTCAGTTGATGGAACGATATTTGGATGTGTGGAAGGCCAAACGCGGCAGGGACGATGTCACGCTCTTGCTCGACGAACACAATTTGACTGAGATTATTGATGGTTGCGCGCAAGGCAGGACACTGTACGATATTTTCAACCTCAATCAGAAGTACCACTTGAACGATCTGAAAAAGCAGAAGGAGCAGGTAGGGGAGGATTTAAGTCGCGGCTACAATGCTCATACATGTACAGCAACATACTTGTTCCGCAACATAATTGTCCCGCAACATACTTGTCCCACAACATACTTGTCCCGCAAAAAAGCGACCCCCGTTTACAATGCACAGGCATGACCAGCAACATACATGTACAGCGGACCAATGAAATTGCGCGTTGCTATGACAATACAGAATCGTATTGTATTGAATGACGACATCGTGGCAAATTGTGCGCGAAAACGCATTGTAGGTGACATACATGATATACTTGTCCAGCAACATTGAAACCGAATAGAAGTTAAGTTTGCTGGAGATGTATGAGCATTGTAACGGCAACTTTAATATAGCCAGTGCTAATATGTTTCGCTTGTGCAGGCGTATGAACAGCTCGATGAGTATTTGGAATCGATGCTGCGCGACTTGCGAGTGCGCGACACAATCGGCGATCTCATCACGCCCGAGATTACGGTGAAACTGAGAAAGTTGCGAGAAGGCAACGTGACCGGCATCCCGATCAGACTGATCAGAACGGTTTCTGCTGATCGCTGTCAGTGGTGCGATACTATGGTGGAATTAATTTTTCAGATCGAAGACCAGATCGAGAAACTCGATCTGCTGAAGAACAGCGCGCAGCTGGTGGCTGTGGACAAGCTGCCGAATCAGCGCGCAGCGGAGGTGCGTCGTGTCCTCAACGACTTGCGCAAGCTGGAGGAGGAGTCGGCGGCGCCATTGCGCCGCGGATTGGCGCAGTTGGTGGGCAACCTGACCGAGCTCAACTCGCGTCTGCCGAATCTGACGGAACGTATTCCGTCGCTCCTCGTCCGATTACAGCACGCAGAAGCGTTGCTCGCCTCCAATCTCACCGGACACGTCGAGGATGCGACTGTCGAGATTGCTGCCAAACTCAAGTCGTACATCGACGGATATTTGTCGCACGTTGAGCAAACGGTAATCATCTGTTGAATCGCGTGATTCAATGAGAGTTGTTTTTAGATGCAAAAGGATGTTAGCAGTTGTGTACCACTTCGCAACATTGCCTTCGCTACTAAGGCCGCCCTGTGCGGCGAAATACTTGACCCAATTGTATGTTATTCCTATTGTGATTGGGTACGGGATAGGCATAAACGAATCGAAAATTAAGGAGGTCACCGCTAAAACTTTTTGCTCAAAGCTTCACGTGTTCTGAAACCCGTCTTAAACGCTTAGTTACGCCTGGTTTATGAAGTACTGAGCCGTACTCATACTATAAAAAACTAGGCGCCCAGACCGGGGCGCGGTTTACTAAGCATTGCAGCATATAAATCACAACGCTATATTTGTGTTGCCTAATCAGGCCCGCACATATCATTTGCTTTTGATACCGTAGTTTTTTTGCCCGGTCTGGTCGCCGAGTTTAGGACTGTACCTAAGCGGAGCACGAAGCACACAAATAAGGCTACGTATAAACCGATTTTTACGTGGTTTACTCTTATCTCGTGCTCGATTATTCCCATTGCAACTATAATCTCAGCGTGCTATTCCTATTTCTCATTCAGAATGGCTATTGGGCGTCGCTGCTGCTCTGTTTGCTGTTGACGATGCCGATGATCATGCTGGCGACGTCGCTGCGAGATCTCTACTCCAACACCGAGGCGTACACCGACTAGTAGGCGTTCGTAATTGTGTGTGACTGAATGGAGGAAACGCTCTCTGATTTCAGCATTGTTAGTCAATCGATAGATACGACGCCCAGTCACCGACGCGTCAGTGCCTTTATGACCGATACCTACGACCACACATATCGACGGCTGAATGGCAATGGAGGCGGCAAACGCGGCGACCAGTGAGTAGTAGGCTCTGTTTCTTGTGCGACGCGCCCGTCACCGCCTAGGACTGATTGCAGGATCTACGCGACGGGCAATTACCGGACTCCGTCGTCGACGTCGACATACTTTGACGATGTAGGTACTGTGAGCGGCAATCCACCGCCGCCGTACACTCGCGCCAAGCGCTGCTGATTGATGACGGTCGCTGATTTCGCACTTACTACCGTTCTTTCCTGCTCTTCTTTGACATAATTCGATTCGTCGTCTGCGATTCAGATGATGACCACGTTGCTTGTGTTGCCACTTTGCTCGGTTGTACAGTTGACGGTTATAAAACAGTCGGGGCACTTGCATACTGTATCATTCTGTCTTATAACGGCTAGCGCAAAAATGAATTATGATTTTTTGGCGGGAGGACAAAATATTTTGCGTAGTGAACAAATTTTTGGCAAACCGCCAACTCGGGAACTTATTGTTCCGTAGCGATTAGCGAACATTTGAAATGGTTAGCAAGAGACCCCCCGACTGGTCGCCGTGTTTCCTTTTATACATTGCAGTCTTTGAATCTTCGCCGGAGCTTTCACCATTCGAAACATCCCTGATCATGCTGTTCTTTCCGTTGACGTCGTCATTCTTATGACGTGTGATATCTCTGCAATGCGTCTATCTCTCTCTCTTGCTCGGCCTTTGAGTTTCGTTCACTGTTTTTGCACGCCCACATTTGTGCTGTCAGTTCATTCGAACGAACTCAGGAATCTCTGTGCAGTTTCTTCGCCCCGAAGTAACTGTGACGTTCAAACAATAATTCTGTATCATTAATGGCTTGTCATATTGCGTTTTGTGTGCTGTTTTTCTCTTCTCGTCTCATCCGCACTTTTGATGATCATGTTTCAACTTTTAAATTCTTCTATTATGCAATGCAGTGTAAAGTGCCCTCGATGCCTAGCGAAATAAAATTCTATGCTGCGAAAACGTGTCAATTTTTAATTCATTACAATGAAACGCGATTCATCAGCGCATGCTCGAAATGTGAGCTTCTAAACCTCGCACCATCGCTACATTGTGCACAAGCATTGTTTCAGTTTTGCACAAGCATTGTTTTAGTTTTTTTCACACGATGCCTTCCCTTCTGAAAGCGGCAGTGAGCCAGTTATGTCTCTTGCGATATTACCAAGCGAGCAGAAAAATAACTGCCAGCAAGATCATCGACATGCGATCAGATACTGTAACGAAACCGTCTCCAGCCATGAGGAAGGCCATGGCTGAAGCAGTGGTCGGCGACGACGTCTACGAAGAGGATCCGACCGTGAACGGTATCGAAATGGTTTTCGACTGTCTGATCCACTGAAAACTTGTCAGAGCTGGAAAAAAAAAGTGCTACGTATTTCGGCAAGGAATCGGCGCTGTTCGTAACCTCGGGCTCAATGGGAAACCTTTTGGCAGTGATGGCGCACTGTTCAATTCGTGGATCAGAGATGATCGTCGGCCAGCAGGCGCATATGCACCGTTGGGAACAGGGCAACTACGCCCACTTGGCCGGCGTCAGCGCCACCACCATCAACAACGAGGCGGACGGCACCATCGCGTTGGAGGCGATCGAAACAGCCGTTCGCGATCACACCGACTTCCACCAACCGCGCACCGAACTACTGTGTCTCGAAAACACTCATAACTACCGGGGCGGCGCCGTGTTGAATGTCGATTACATGAAAAATGTACCTTACTCTTTTTATAGTCAACATTTTTGTACTGAGTAAAGAGGCTACTGTAGAAAGCACTGTAAATCCAGAATTTTAGGCCCGCACTAACGATTAAATATCATATTTATTTGAAATGGATTTTAATCATACCAAGTGTTGATACTCCATTCAATGAATTCTGGATTTTGAGCAGGCGCGATATTCAATTGCATCAATTAGTGGTTAACCGTTCGCAAAATTTTGACCTTCCAAGTTTTTGCTTCAGATCAGAACACTTGCTGACAAGCACGAATTTCGTGTGCATGTGGATGGTGCTCGATTGCTCAATGCTGCAGTAGTATTGGGCGTCTCTGCCGACAAATTGGTCGCGGCCGCCGACAGTGTGCAAGTCTGCTTCTCCAAGGTAAGTAAATGGTGATGAAACTCTGTCGTCTGTATAAGTAATCCCATGATATTAGGGTCTCGGTGCACCTGTCGGATCGATACTTTGCGGTGATAAAGCGTTCATTGATAGGTCAGAACTAATAACGCTCATCAGATCAGATAATTGTTTATTGCAGAGCAAGGCGATATCGAAAAGCGTTGGGTGGTGCCTGGAGACAAGCAGGTATTCTGGCAGCCGCAGCGATCATCGCTCTAGAGAACGGCGTGCAGACAGTCACTCGTGACCATGCAAACGCCCGTCGACTCGCTACCGGTAGATCCAATTGTATTGGAAAAATTTACTACATAGATTCCTTAATCCATTTCAAGTAGTTTGCGTTCAACACAGGTGCCATTGAGTATCTGCTTGTTGAGCGCAAACTTCTTGAAATGGATTGAAGAAACTGCGTACTACATTTCTACATTACAGATAGAGATAAAATTAATTGCGATTGTCAGTTTATTTTCAGAATTGAACCGCTTGGCTTCCGACAAGTTCAAGGTGAACCTAACTGCTGAGCAGACCAACATTGTCATGGTTCTTCTACGCAATGGCGATGCTGACACTTTGTGTTCTCAGCTGAGCGTATGTCTTGCCTTCGTCCACATATGTTTTCGGGTCAAGAAGTTGGGGAGGGGGGGGGTTAACATAGAAAATCTCGAAAAAGTCAGGGGAGTTAACATACAGTACCCCTATTTTGCATAAATTTGCATACTGTAACCAAATCTTTGAGCGGGAATTCAAATTTGAATTCCCGCTCAAAAATACTATATTTTTCTCGCCTTCGGCGGGAGAGGGGGTTAACATAACTCCGCCCACTTCGGTTCAGGTCGGACCTCCCCAAAACACCTTTGCCTTCGTCTGTTATACGACATTTTTCCATGATCATGTTTTTGTACAGGCAATGGATCCTGCAATCTTGTGCTCTCCCTTTGATCCGCATCGGATACGTCTAGTCACCCATTGCGACGTCCAAGAAAGCGATATCGACCAAGTTGTGATGGCGTTTGCAAAACTGCGATAACTCTGTTTTCGTGCCACGCTGTTACTTGCAGAAAACACAGGTCATTCGATTTGGGCACTATACTACGCTGATTGACAGAAAGATAAAAAATTTTGAGATTGATCACCAGTAAGAGTTCCACATGTGACAAGGAAGGGACCATTCGTCTCCCCGCGCAGTATGCCTTCAAGCAGGCCCGGCCTAACGATGGACCTTTTGGACCTTAAGGTCCGGGGCCCCCCGGCTCTCCGCATGTAAGGGGCCCCCCGACCGCCGAAAGGGACCCCCAGCTAGCCAAAAAGGAGCGTCCAGGGATAAAATATATAATTTTTTGCTTCCGGCGGTAAAAAAAGCAAAATATTTCGCCTCCGGCGGTAAAAAATACAAAAAATGCGCCTCCGACGGTAAAAATTGCAAAAGCATTTTGCCTCTGGCAGTAAAAAATGCAAAAAATCTTGCCTCCGGCGGTATTCAGTGGCCCCCTCAGGAAAAAAGGTCCAGGGCCCCCCGGACCCTTAAGCCGGGCCTGCCTTCAAGCCAAAGACATTGTCGTCAATTCATATTTGTTGTGTTGGGATGTGAGAGGTACACTGTTCAATGTGAATCGCCGAATCGCTATCGTCAATCAAAAATATGACAACGAAAGACAGCGCTGGTCGGACTACTGGCTCATCACAGCGTGTATGACGAGCGGCTTAGTCATGGTCATAGAAAAGCCATTGCGGGGAATAATTGTTGCTTTTGTCCAGACATGGGCGTGGGGGGGTATGGGGGGTATATACCCCCAAGGACCTCCATACCTCCGGCCAAAGTTGGTTGGGGGGTATGGCCAAAAATTTTGAGATTAGCAATACAAGGGTCCCCCTTCTATTGCTTGAGGTTCGAAAACCTGTGACCTTTTTTCAACGCAAAAAACGTGCCCATGTCTGCTTTTGTCTCTCTTTACTTCTGACTCCAGGCAATAAACAGCACAGTTCACAAATTGGGCATGTTTTAAAAGTGAAACCACCACAGGATATACACTGACGCGGTGGAGTTAGGTCGAAAGAAATAATAAATAATGATAGGAATGAACCAGAAAACAAAATTGCATTCACATGAAGTAGAAGATCTGTCAATCTGGAATATCAGTTGGGTGTACATCGAAGTAACGGTCCAGTTCAATACGGAAGAGTTCATCAGTACCTTGTGCTACGACCAAAGTTAACAAGGAGTTCCAATAGTGCCGAAGCCGGAAGGCAAAAGAGTGTCTGATCAATTCAAGATAAGTACGGAATGGAAGCTAGAGTTTGAAACCGTTCGATCTCAAAGACTGTGGAAGTACAAGTGGATCTGGGTAGAAATGATCGACATTCAAATCAACGAGACCGCGGACAATCTTGTACATGAGAACGAGATCACATTTGACACGACGGGTTTCTAGCGAATCAATGGCAAAGAATTTCAACCGCTCTGAATCGCGAGCACTGTTACAGTATCGAGCAGAGAAAGACCAAGTGCATAGTAATTGCGAGGATTATTATTGTAAAGATACGCCGAAAGTCAATTTCAATGGATCGTCACGAGATCACATTTAACACGACGGGTTTCCCTTTCCAGCGATCAATGGCAAAGAATTTCAACCGCTCGAAAAATGATAGCTTAGGAAGTGAGCACCAGACAAAAACGAGACGCGTAAACTCGCCCTGAAATTTTTCAAGTAAGACCACATCTCTCTTCAAATATGACGACCAGACAGGCGATACATATTCCAAAATAGGGCCACATAGCATACAAACGCAGACATCAAAGTGAAAGGGTTCCGTCCCCTTATCGCACATAAAAGGTACTCTATTTGACTTCATTGCAGCTTCCACGCATTCAACCCGCCATGACAAGTCAAAAGAAACGATGACGCCAAGATCGCGAGCAATGGTTACAGGATCGAGCAGAGAAAGACCAAGTGCATAGTAATTGCGAGGATTATTGTTCGCTCTGGGACGGCCGTAAAAGCGACGGTGGCACTACGACGCTCAACAAACGTGCGCTTACGGATCAGTGCAAACAAACGATACCAGTCCGGATTCTCCCCTTCTTTGTTCAGGACACGGAACACTCAGGCCACGTACTGGTACAGGCGGTGGTCGTTGGTGTCGCGGGACAAGTAGTCGCGCTCTATCAGCGACTCGATCCGCTTCTTGATCAACGAAGGGGTGGGCATGAACCGGGGCTTCAACTGCGTCGTCATCTCAAATACGCACCGTCACACGACGAAGCAACACTTCTTCGTTCTGTGCATTTGTAAAACATGTGGATGAAAATTGCGAAAACTGTGTGGTCAGAAAGCAAAACGCACAACTGCGTATACAACATAGCCAATTAGAAACATAAATTTTGATCTCACTGAAGCTAAGAATAAAAAAGATGGTGGCATTTGATAGTTTAGAAACAAGAAGAAAACAGCGGCAGAACAGACCTCGGAGATGAGCAAGTTGTGCTGCAAATTCATAGCCCCCTTCATAATGCGCACAATGGCCGCTTCGACTTCGTGTTTTCGATCGTCGTTAACCTGTAACAAACACCAAGTATTTGGCAACAAGTTAAGCGTTGTATCTCGATCATCGAACCTTTGATTGTGTTTCTTGGCGTTCGGGTTCGCTTTCGCCTCTGCCCGAAACCATTTGAATCTTGACCCGGTGCAGCTTGGACGAAAAACTTTCGTTCACGGTGAATTCGTCAGAGTTCTCTGCAAAAAGATTGAAAAACGAGCTGGTAAAACATTAGCCGCATAAGCACGCACATACGACTAGCAAGCTAACAATAATAGGTGAATCACCAAAAAGAAAACAAACAGACCTATATCTTTGCCATGCCCTTTGCGGGAAAGAACGCGCTGCGCAGACTTGCCCATCGCCAGCGACTGCAGCGCTCTCTTCAGATTTTCTTCCGGCACCTGCGTCTCCGCCAACAGCTCCTGTACACATAAAGTTCTTGAAGTGCAGCACGGGCAAGTAAAGACCGAAAAGAGACCTCAAAGGTATAGCGCGACCGATTGTTGAACTGGATCAAGATGCACATCTGATACGTGCTCACTGAGAGGATG
>JAQGCX010000474.1:0-16571 GCA_034700205.1 Plectus parietinus | reverse complement strand
GTACCGTACATGAGTTATGTCTCGAAGCTACTACTGAGTTTGGCGTTCAAACTGTGGTCTGTGAAGAGCCTAATTAACCACGTTCGAGTAGTCGTCTATAGTGTTAACACGATTCGATGGTTCGGGGCGGACGGTACGAGAAAGTACGGGGAATTTTTTCCTTCGGGCGGGCCGGAACGGGGAGTACGGGGTTCCCCGTACCATACCGAACCGTACCGTACAGTACGGCGAAAACCCCGTACCGTGGCAACACTAGTACAGAGTGTAAATTGTCCTTTTCGTTGTACGAAGCCGCAGGAAAACCAGTTCCTCTGAGTCTCGTAAATATTTCAGGAAGATTAAATTGGAAAAGATCGTATTGAAGCGATAAACTTTCGGCTCAATTGCTGTAGTTTCCCGGTCGTAAATCAAAATCAACACAAGGTATGCGATTTTGACCGTGAAACTTCTCAGGGAGGGGTAAATTGACACGTTGAGAACAAATTTTTTATAACCTTAGTTCTCGGCTTAGGGGTAGTAAAGTGCGCGTCTGTTGGGCGATTTTTACCATTGGAACGCGCGCCTTCGGCATGTTGAAATTCGGATTCAGCATGTCAAATTACCCCTCCCTGAGAAATTCCACGGTCAAATTTGCATACCTTGTGTTGATTTTGATTTACGACCTGGAAACTACAGGAGTGCCCAAATCGATCGATCCGCTAAACTTCCATCGGACCGCTAATTACCTATCGGACCGCTAAACTGCAATAGAGCCAAACTTTCAAGAAGCAACGCGAAATAAATGAAAAGCGGGATAGAAATACACATGAAAACATACTTTCGCTTCGGAAACTTTTCCTTGTAGTCCATTTATGACGAGTGCGAATGTGGGTATTCGCTTCAGCGAATCGCGATGCGGCGCCAATCGTTTGAGCTGCTCCAGTTCTTGTCTGGCTCGAACAGTGAACTTATCGAGATTGAACGGAACCCTGGGTCTTTCCGGTTTCACCGGCAGAGACAAGATCTGCATTCTGCAAATACCGCTTTCATTGAATTACTGTACGTGAGAACGCATTTTTTATGGCACTGTGCCAAGCTCGATTGTAAAATTTGTAAAAGGAAACACGGTGAGCATTCGCGGGCCCCTTGCTAACCATTTCAAAATTTTGGCTAATTGCTACGGAATAAGCGAGCGCAAATAAGTTCCAGAGTTGGCATTCTGCCAAAAATTTGTTCACTCGCCAAAACATCCTCCCGCCAAAAAACGTAATTTTGCGCTAGCCGTTATAAGACAGAATGATACAGTATGCTGGTGCCTTGACTGGTTTTCCTGCGGCCGACTATACGGGAAAGCATTCTGTTTCAAATAGTCGAGGTAATTTGCACTCAATAATAAGTCGAACCACCCACACCAAAGACAATATCTTTTAGTACGTTAATGAATTACCAAATTGCGTCTTCACGAAAAGAACACAAAAAATAAAACTGCACAAATTGCGAGCAATCAAGAAGAACACATGTTTCGTGGTCACATTTCTAATTCGCCAAGGAACATAACCTTATTTGTTGTTTGCATAAAGTTTAACAGATTAATATTTGTCACAAACACGATCTATTCAATAAAATATCCGACCAACCTGTAGACCAAAAACTGCCGGCGAACTGTGACGGAAAAAGAATTTAGTCGAACTGCGACAGAACAACCTTCAGCCTCTATTTTAGTATTCTGCACTTAGCGCGCGAGTGGGGGGGCGCAAATAGCGCTGACAAGCAAAGAAGACTCGGACAAGCGCAACCTGAACGGCTGCGCCGTGAACGAAATTACCGTATGATTTTTGACATATAGGGATGAGCGCCAGTTCGACTGGCATCGACCAATGAATCAATAATGCGTTCTTGCAAAATCCATTTCATTAAGCACACCCATTATTGCGCTCGATTCGAAGCAGAAATATTGCGAGCATACGTAATGGCACAATTCGCGGGCGAAAACTCATGAGACTCATGAGTAAATGTCAAAAAGTTCAAAGAAATTCAGATAATTTCCCCCAATGTAAAGGGCTGGGCATACTTCCAACGGCCCGTTTTGCCAACCAATTACCAAGAATGAATAATATATTCTTGATCACGCAATATTTATTCTTGGTAATTGGTGGCAAAACGGGCGGTTTGAAGTATGCCGAGCCCTTTATTCCATGGCATTACCGGTTGTTCTCCTACCGTAACCTAATCGCTGTTTTTTAAAGCGCTGATGAACCAGGGCTCGATGTGGCGACCGGATGCAGGTAGGTTGTCGCTGCAAACTGCGCGCAGAAGGGCAGCAGCACTAGCAGCCAGCATAGCACCATAGACGTAGCATTGGTGGCTTGACTACGCGCTTTTTAGTGTTGCCACCTCGCTCGATCTAACCGATGCTTCGTTTCCCTCTAGCCGCACAACAACGAGCACTCTAAGTGTCTACCACGGAGCACTATTCAGCCAACGTCGCCATCGTTGGCAATCTTTTCAGTGTTGCTCCACGGATTACGAGGCAAAGGCGGTGGCGGCGAAGCGACCGAACGCCAGCGACTTTGACTTTCATTCACTCAGCATTCGATTCGTCCTTCTAGACCAGCAATATTGACTTGCTCTCACATTTTTGTCAATGCCACGCCGTTACATACAGAGCAGCGTATACAGAAATGTTCAAACTAGAAAGTCTTGCTCGGGTTACATCATCTCAGTCGTATTCATTAGCATCTGGGATTTAAATGGGCACATTGCCCAATTCCATGCTAAACTATGTGCGGTTTTGTAGATTGTATTGTTCGTGTATTGTGAGTACAGCTGAAGAACTATGTTTAAGGACGTCATTTACTTTCGGTAAAAGTAAGACAACGAGATACGCGAAACAATTAAAACGAAGAGATCGGTATCAACACAAAAATGAACTGTCATCGTCGCTTCTGAGTGCTGATGTAAAGCACTGGAAACAAAATATAAGAGAATTACATTTTTTCACGAAACCACATACCGTTATTGCCGCGAATGAAGGCATCGCCGTACTTGTTTTTCAGCTGTCCATTCACATACTCTTCAGTCTGCTCCAGTGCGATGTTCATGTAACCGTCCAAGCAAGCCAGAATTCCTGCAAACAGCAAATCACTTTTCGTTTTCATTTAAGTCATCAGAAGGAAACGCAGTCACAGAGAAACTGGGTCAATGTCAAATTATCGAATCAAAAATTAGTCAACATTGGACACATTGATTTCAGGGCCGGCCCGATTTTCCGAGAAAATTATCGAATATAACACTTCAAAACTATCGATATGTAGAACAACTTATTTATTTGACTGGGTAGAGTATACAAAAATTCAATTTTGAGCGATTCAGTCAAATTGACAGTACAGATCTACTTTGCAAGAGAGCTTTTTCGTCTTTCGGCCGGGTCGGCCAGGAGGGAAAGTCCGGGACCGGACCTGAAAAACTGGCCGGGCCGGGCTTTTTTTGACAAAATTTTCGGGCCCGGGCTAGCCGGGCTTTTTTTTCGGCGAAAATCCCGGGCCGGCGCGGCCCGTGAACATCACTGCCTAAGGCGTCAAGGAGTACCTCGGTAATCGACACCGGAGTTGAGCTTGACGACGACAGGCTTGCCGATGATCTGCTTGAGAAATTCGCTTGGCGTCTGCTTTCGACTCATGGTTGATCTATCAGTCGCCAAAAATATGCAATTTGCACCAATTGTGACCGCCAATTGACAGGCTCGAAGGAAGTAGCGAATACATCGGTTTCTGTGCAACGATTGAAAAGGCGATCAACAGGGACGAGTATGTCGGTCGATGCATAAGTTTTTACTGAACGATGAAAAAAGAGAAATCAGATAATCGCGGATGAAATCCGCACAATCACCAACGATCGAGAAGAAGATTGGTGAAAGAGCTGTACACACAGAGTAGTAGTATGTTTCAGACACCCCGATCACCTGCAGGGATGTCAAATAGTTGTCATGGCGACCGCAAATCGCCCACCCTCGCTCGACGAAACAGACAGCATACACTGAGAGTAAAAGCTGCGACAAATCGAAATAAACAACTGCGGAAACGTAAAACAAGCACTATACACACGTCTCGCACAAGTAGGTGTGTATGAACAGGGTCAGTGTGAAAAATATGCCGACGAGAAGTACGTCGCCAGTCCGTATTTGCGCGTCAGTTCTCCCCCTGACCGCTGTCTTCCCCCGTCTCCTCGTACTCGTCATCGTCATCTGAAGCGCGGCACGGTTCGGTCAGACGCAAGGCGAGTCGCACGAACCCGAGTCGTCGTCGCCGTAGTCGTAGTAATCGTCGTCCAGGTCCAGCGAGTCGATCGGGTCCTCGCTCGCGCGCGGCACAGACTTGATGCAGTATTCCTCCAGCGTCGTCGGCACCGTTACGCCGTCCCGATCCGCGTCTTCCCGTGTCGCTTCTACTTGCTTCCTAAATCAACGCGCATTCTATCAGTAAACATCAAACGAGTACGCCACTCGCTGCGTATCACATGAGTCACGCGCAACCTACCTGATGATTTTCGCGTATTCGTCGTCGGCCCCGTTAGACTCTTTGTATCTGCGATACATGACCGACGCATCGACGTTCGCGGGCGAAGACGTGTTCGGCTCGTTCAGCAGCGAAATGACCGACAACAGAATCGTTCTGCAAACAATGGACTTGGACTAGACGCCCAGTTCCGGTTGACGCTACCTGACGTTCTGCGTGGGATTCCAACGCTCGCACGGCAATTCACCGCTATGCGGGTCGTCGATTGGAGGGTGCAAAATGCTGATACACAGATCGCCGTTCTACAAGCACAAAAGAGTCTCATAATGTCTGGGAAGAGCGACACACCTCGTAGACGTTCGGATGCCAGACCTTGCTCAGGAAGCGCACTGTAGGCGGCGAATAGGGGTAGTTGGACGGAAATTTGAGCGACGCCTTGAAATACGCGCCCTGGTACAAAGTACCCGGTGGCCCGAAAATCGCCACTGTCCACGCGAACATGTTCTCGTCGTCCACAGTCACAGTGAACCCTTCCACCGGCGCGGTCTTCAAACCCTTCAACTCCATGCTCAGCGCCCGCACGGCTCCAGACGACGATGGCGACGGCTGCGCCATTAGTTCTGCTGCTTCGACTTCAGCAAGGTCCTTTTTTATATCACAGTTGTTTGGAGCAGATGGCCCCAAATCAGACTCGTCTGAAGACGGAAAACTGCGATTTCAAAACAGTTTCTTTGAAACTGAGCTTGGCGACAGAATTAGATGACTCACTAGAAAAGAACTGTTGCTGTCAGCGGTTGATTGAGCGTTGAGACGGCGCGCGAGGGCACGAGCGTTCTTTGTGCTGCACGTATGACCTCGGTCCAGTCGATCGATTTTGTAGTGATGAGATGAAGATTTCGGCAGATGTCACCGCAGTCCGAACGACAACAGCAACAGCAACAAGCGAAGTAGCCTAAGAGTAGAGTATTGAGCAGTAGGAAGAGAAGCGACCGATCAGTGTTTGGCCGGGCAACGGCGCTCGGGACAGCTTGTCTTGCGACACAAAACACGCGGCACACACTGACACTGCGCTGCAGTCAGCCGCACTCGGCCCCGAGACACGCGCGGGCAGGAAGGGAAACAACGGCCACCACCGTCACCGGCGAGGCCAGTCACGTGGGTTCCCACATTGCCTTCGTATCGGCGCCCCTCCGAGTCCAGGAACAAGAGTCCGCATACGCACACAAAATGTTTTCTATTCCGCCAATTACCCCACTGCCAGATCCGAAACCTACTTTTTCTAATTCCGCCAGGTCTCAACGCTATTTTCTTCCATCGTATCGTCGTAGCACTGCCATTGTGCTGACGACATCTCCAGATTGTTCGATTCGAGTTGTAGTTGTTGAAGTAGCTGAAGTTTGCAGTATCGTTTGGTTCAGCAAAAACAAGCAGGTTACTCGTCAAATATGGATGGTCTTCTGGACATGCTGCCGGCTTCGGTGCGCAAGATCTCGTCGTACATGGACTTCGTCGGCCAGAGGAACGCCGAACGCATCTTCCAGGTGCTCATCGTGTTGCACGGCATCGTCGGCTTCCTGGTCGGCTTCGTCATGCAGCAGCTGTCCATGGCCGTCTACATTCTGGGCTTCGGCTTTGTCCTCTCCTGTCTCGTCATCCTGCCGCCGTGGCCATACTTCCGCAGCCATCCGCTTAAGGTTTGCACCAAATATTCAGCTTTGCAAATTTACATTTAGGGTTAGCAGACAAATAAACTTTTTACCGCTCAATTTCATATTTCGATATTGAGTCTATGTGCGCAATTCACGCAAGTGCAGTGAGAGTATGGAATGAGAATCCATTTAGAATAATCGAACCAACGAATAGTGCTCGTCAAAGACATACCGTGATAGACTCACCAAAAATCTAATTTGGACCGACGAACCACTGTCTTCTTGATTATTGAATTGTTTGTTTCAGTGGCTGCCGGTAACTGGGGCGTCAACTGTGGTAACTGGTGCGTCAGCTGACAAGAAGAAAAAGAAGTAGAAAAATTAGCCGCATACTCTTGTGCTTATTTTCGCAGTTACTGGCGGTTGTATTGTTGAATTTGTTGTCTCTTTATTGGGTATATCTCTTTGCGATTGTTATTCCTTCGTTTTATATTTTCTGCGGAGCTTTCTTGGTTTATGTGGGTAAAATAATGCTTATCGGACATTTTTCTTATGAAGTACGAAGTTCGGTACTTTGACGCGGGCTCGAAGTGAGCTTACTTGTCACCACATGTGTCGATGATGCTCACACATATTGTTGCTGTTGAAGATGGCTGCACGTGGAGTGACTCCGATGCGTTTGGGCATTCGTTTTAAGCGATTGAGCAGTTTGCTTGGAAGTCCAAGCCGTGCACTCGGATCACGACATGTACCCTTTGTACCTCGTGAATCCAACAGTCCGAATTCTGCCTTCCTGTCCGTTCGGCACTTCAGCTCCAGCGCTGCTGGTGGATCGTCTGACGGCGCCGAAGACGGTGATAATCACCCGGAGCAGCATGAGGTCGAGTATGTCGAGGTGGAACCAGCCAAATCGGTAAATTTCTGAAAAGAAAAATGAAGATTATATTGGGTTGTTAGGAAGGTCTTGACATAATTGTAAGCTTTCGTTTTTTATTCAATCAAAATATACACAAATTTAATCGACAATGTATTGGCCGTCGTGGTCCATCACTTATCTCCATCTCTGCCAATAAATTGTCGATTAAATGTGTGTATACTTTAAATAAAGAATAAAAAACGAAACCTCTCGATTATGTCAAGACTTTCCTAACAGCCCAATATTTAATGTGATGGTGTCGAAGAACCAAGCTTACTGAACAGTTTCAGAGTGCGCTCAGTCGAGTGACAGTCCCAGATGATTGGCCAATCGTTCCAGTGATTGCCGTCAACAGAAACCCGCTCTTTCCTGGATTTATGAAGAAAGTCACGGTAGCACACCGTCATTCAACCACCTTTCTTTCGTAGTAGCCGCTCTGTTCTATGCAGGTCACTCATAAAGGCCTTCGAGAACTGCTGAAGAGGAAGATAAAGCTCAACCAACGTTACGTCGGTGTTTTCTTGAAAAAAGATGATACGTACGTCGTTTGGACACAATTGCTTGTGCAGCGCGAAGACCGATGAGGGGTTGTTTGCAGAAATATCAAAGATGTGGTGGACTCAGTGAGCGAGCTGTACCCGGTGGGTTCGTTCGCGCAGGTGCTCAACTACAATGAAGATATGAGTGGAGGCGCCAGTGCGGACATCTTGCTCAGTGCGCATCGCCGCATTCGACTTGTCGAGGCGATCTCCGACGTCGAAGAAGGGGATGCAGTGCGACCGAAACTGAACGGTCGAAGAATGTCAGGGGGACGCAGACGACGGCAGTCTGCCACGACCGACCCTCTGTTTCCGGCCGGTGCTGCTGAGCAAAGCGAATTGAGTGGCGAGACGCCATCAGAGGGCGTCATCCTTGCAAACACTGAAAATGTTGCGCACGCCAATTTCGAGCTCACCCTCGAGCTGAAGGTTCCTATTGTTCGCCCATTTATTGATAACTGTCATTTTGATTTGCTTTAGGCGACCATCGAAGCGACGATTCGGCAGATCAAAGAAATCGCTCAGCTGATGCCTGTTGTTGGACTACAGGTGAACGCGGTGCTGCAGACACAACAGCGTGTGGTCGACAATCCGGTGTTTCTCTGCGACTTGGTGGCGGCGCTGCTGCAAAATGCGTCTACCGAGGAACTGCAAAAGATCATGGAAGAACCAATCGTACGTTGTCCCATCGTTGCCACTGTTCGCTAATTCCATGTTATGCTGCAGATATCCACTCGTTTGCGAATAGGACTGGAATTATTGGAAAAGGAAATTCAATGGCACAAACTGTCGATCGACATTCAGAAAGAAGTGCAGACGAAAGTGAACCAACAGCACCGGAAGTACATGCTGATGGAACAGCTGAAATCGATTAAAAAAGAGCTCGGTTTGGAGAAGGACGACAAAGAGACGATCAGCGAGAAGTTCCAAGAACGGCTGAAAGATCTGATAGTGCCCGAGCACGTGATGACCGTGATTAAGGAGGAGCAGTCCAAGATGTCCTTCCTGGATCCGCACTCGAGCGAGTTCAGCGTCTCGCGTAACTACCTCGATTGGCTCACTAGCATCCCTTGGGGCAAACGGTCAGAGGAGAATTTTGACCTCGATCGGGCCAAGACCGTTCTCGATCACGATCATTACGGCATGACCGATGTCAAGGATAGAATTCTCGTATGTGTCACCATCTCAAATCACTCTAATTATATTTCTTCCAGGAATTCATTGCTGTAGGGAAATTGAAGAAATCTGTGCAGGGCAAGATTCTGTGCTTCCACGGTCCTCCAGGAGTCGGCAAGACTAGTATTGCCAAGTCGATCGCCCATGCGCTCAATCGCGAGGTATCGCATCACAAATAAAGGAGACATAGTTTACAATCATACCATTTTTTCAGTACTTTCGATTCAGCGTTGGCGGAATGACTGATGTCGCCGAAATTAAGGGCCATCGGTACGCCTTTCACACGCGTGACGATTCTTAAACAGTGTTCTATTTGCAGACGCACCTATGTTGGAGCGATGCCTGGAAAAGCTATTCAGTGCTTGAAGAAAGTCAAAAGCGAAAACCCATTGATTCTTATTGACGAGGTACTGATAGAGCAGTTTCTTTTCTCTTGCAGAACACGAACAATACCTCTATAGTTGATGAACTTGATGCTCCAATTAAAAAAAACTAAGCTTAAGAAGCGCACTCTTATTGTTACTTAGACTTCAAACAGTAGATTTGATTTGTAATTCAGGCCATACAGGAACACTTTGCCGTTGCGCATGAACAGTCGGTGTTTAGCAGTTCACATTTGCAGGTTGATAAGATCGGCGGAGCGGGATACCACGGCGATCCGTCGTCGGCATTGTTGGAACTGCTTGATCCAGAGCAGAATCACAACTTTCTCGATCATTTCCTTGACGTACCGGTGGACTTGTCGAAGGTGGGTCCTTTGGTCCTTTATTGCCAGCTGTATTTGTGATCTTGTTTCAGGTGCTGTTCATCTGCACAGCCAACGTGACCGACACAATTCCTGGGCCGCTCAAAGATCGAATGGAGCTGATCGAAGTGTCTGGATATGTGGCCAAGGAGATGCTGAACATCGCAGAGAATTACCTAGTGCCGCAATGTCGAGAGAGCAGCTCGCTCACCGAAGAGCAACTCGTCATTCATACTGACGCATTCGAGGCACTCATTCGTCAATATTGTCGCGAGTCCGGCGTCCGAAATCTCCAAAAACACATCGAGAAGGTTTTCTTCTTATTGATCGTTGAAACGCATCTGCTTATCCGAACATTTAGATCTTCCGCAAAGCGGCGTTCAAGATTGCGGGCAGCGAAATCCCCATACCGATTACGGTCGATGCGTCCAATCTCAAAGATTTTGTCGGACGACCGAAATATACTTCCGATCGACTGTACCAAGATACACCGCCTGGCGTGATCATGGGTCTGGCGTGGACGGCCATGGGTATTGTCCACTTGGTTGCATTTCTTTTCTTTCAAACTGAACTCGTTATAGGCGGTTCCGTGCTGTTCATTGAATCGTCGCTGAGACGCAGGTTGAAGAAGGCGTCCGACGAGAAGGACGAAGGGACGTTGGAAGTGACCGGACATCTGGGCGATGTGATGAAGGAGAGCACCCGCACCGCGTACACAGTCGCCCGCGCTTTTCTCGCCAAACACTTCCCCGACAACTCGTTCCTCGACCGAGCTCACGTGCACGTGCATGTGCCAGAGGTCAGTTGCGCATTGCGTCACTACGAATTGATGATATAGTCAAAATTATGCCATCGGTAAAGAAGAAAACTGGGATTTGGTCTTGAAAGGAAATTAAGGACAAATGAAATGATTTTGTCCCAGGCGCTCATCATTGACACAAACTTGTGCTCGCTGAGAAGCGCTGAGGTGTAAAACAAAACTCAATGAATCCCGCAATGATAGTGTGGGTCAGGGGCGTAGCTAGGAGGGGTCTTGGGGGTCTATAGACCCCCCTCCAGAAAATTAGGCCCCCCCGAAATCGGCAGCCGAAATTAAGAGAGAAGGGCGGGCCCGGATTTAGCGTACGGGGGGTCCCTTAATGTACCGCCGCAGGCAAATTTTTTTGACATTTTTGCCGCCGGAAGCAAAATTTAGACGTTTTTTAACAGCAGCGGAAAATTTTTTCTTTTTCAACATAATTTTGCAATTTTGGTTGATGATGACACCGGGGGGCCCCCTTTAAGTGACTCTAGGCCGGGGGGCCCTAGGCCACGTGGCCCATATATAATCCGGCCCTGGAGAAGGGTCCCCCTTTACCTTTTTTCCAAAAAGACAAAATTAGACCCCCCCCTCCGGCCATTCCTAGCTAGGCCCCTGGTGTGAGTTTATGATTTTCTTTGCCTGACAGGTTAGTGTCACCTTCCCGTTTCTCTTTACCCAGAATAAAATGTTGACTATAATATTAAAATCAAGAAATTGGAGTATAATTATTATAACTATCGTGCATTTCAAAATAGCCGGCATTTTATTTAATACAACAGAAAACTTCCCGTCCAGTTTATGAATATTTTAATGAATATAAATCTAGCCTACCCATTGAACAGTTGCTTCATCAATCCTTTAATCTCAGGCAGTTGGAACTTGACTGACTCGCTGTGCAACAGACCGGCCAGGTCATGTTCGCAGAATGTAAACACCAGATAGAACGTGCTGCGAGCCCGATTGAAAGACGTGGCTGAAAAGCAGAATAAATCAATGCATGTTTCAATTCATATTTTCACATTCATATTTGTCAAATGTATTTCTCACTAAGTTTCAAATGAAAGGGATTGCTAGAGCAGTGATAAGTTTGTAAGGTGGCTCAAGCAAAGAATTTACTCTTTGCACCTCATGAAATAACACCCAATAAGACAGAGAACTATAATAATAACTGAACCAGAAACCTGGATTTGTAAAACAGTCAATGAAACACTAACCTTTGCTACAGCAAATCTCCAGCAGCTCAGTGATGTTCGGGTGCTTCAGCTTCTGCAGCAGTTTCACTTCTCGCAAAGCCGTAATCGGAAACTGCAAACACGGCATAAATCAGCATGAAAATCTTCGTAAAAGACACTTTCTCACTCCTTCCTTTTCATTTTCCATCAGAATCTTCTTCAACGCGACTACCTTTCCAGTCTTTTTGCATTTTGCTTTGATCACTTCGCTGAAATAAAAACGTGGTGCAATGTAAAAATGATTGAGAACGATGAATAAACATTGTTCAATAGGAATCCCAATGAATTCAATAGAACTTTCATTTGAACAAGCTTTTCGAATCAATCGGCTTACGTAAAAGATAATGTGATTTCCTGAAGACAAATTAGTGATGGGAGGGAGAAATATTAAGGGTATCAAAAAGCGGTATTATTGGCAAATCGCAATCTTGCTTGGAAAAAACGAATAATAAACTAAAAGAAACATTCATTTAAGAAGCAATAAATTGCGCTTCAGTGAATGGTAAATGGGCCGAATGGTCATAGTCGTTATCAAACTGTTAAATCAGTAAAATACGCAAATACAACAGCAATACATAACGAACACAAGAAATATGAGACCAAGCGTTCGTTAGGTGAGCAATTTGTAATAAAATTCATTCAGTTCCTTATGTGAACAGTTTGTCCATACTGAGCTTTAAAAGAAAATAAACATTTTGTTCATTGTGAGAGCAAATTTATATTGTATTGATTAATAAAAAAACTGGATACAAAAGAAAAGACATGGAACATCACAATTGCAATGCCAAGAACAATAAAAACAAACCCGAAAGTTCCCTGTCCTATCTTGACGATGCGTTCATAGTTGCTGAAGTCGTTGATGTAGGGGAAGTGGATGTTCTCCACGTAGTGGATCAGCTGGGGCGTCACTTTCTGCTGGTCCAGCTCCTCTGGCCGGTAACTAACTGTCGGTTTCTGAAGAGGGGGAGCAGGTGCTGAAGAGCCTGAAGTGCCGGAAGCCCCTGGCTTAGCATCCATTCTTTGCTTCCGTTCGCATTGAAAACATGTGGGAAGGGAAACGGATAAGTCGCAGAAGCATGACCAAAATTTTCAAATTTTTAATGATCGTGATGAGCGGTGACGTCATTCGTTTGTTTCATCCAATAATTAAAGCAAAATTATTTCATTGTTCTGTGTGAGACCAAAATGCAAATGAAAATTTTTCGTTCGCTATCGCATTTTAGACATTAAGTATTAATAATTGAGAAAAAAAACATCAAAAGTGGCATATTAGCGCATTACTTTACAAAATGGAGTCAAAAACCAAAATAATCTGGTTTAAAAAAGAACTTCTTTCTGCCTAACGTACTGTAGTTCATTGCAGTGCTTACTTCATCTACATACGGTGATGGTGCAATTATGTACGGATGATCACATGGTTGATTTTCCACTCTGAGTCTGATATAATCAAAGATTCGCTTTATCATCAGACACGATCGAGTGGTCGCGCCTTGTCAAGCTCGAACGTTCGTTCATTCAACAAGTCCATCACATTGTTATCAATACCATAGGTACGTTCACTTGATTCTTCATTTATGGCACTCTGGTTAAAAAAATGTTAGGGCGATTGTTTTGGGGTTGTCTTTGGCTTTGAATAGAGAGAGTTGGGTGACGAAAGTGTTCTGGCACAGACAAACTCTTTACACATTCGGAGTTGTCTTCTATGAGGTAGTTTTTGGAATCATCAAAGTGGTGTAAGTCAGTCTTCTCTAGGAGTTCCCGATCAGTTGTGCCCAAGATCTGACGAGTAGAAACGCTGCCAAAGAACTGCCCCTCAGCATTAGTTGAGTTGTCTCATATTGCATAATGCGACGTTCTTATAACAGCGATTAAGGTCTGAGACTTTTATGGCATAGAAGTTGTTTAGCAGCACGTATCAGCATGCACCCGGTATTAGCATTCGTACAACGCATTTACATTCACAAATGTGCACAGATTTTGTATCTCAGTGTCGTTTCATTTGTTCTCCAATCAACAGTAGACGATAGAAGCGCCTTCCGGTATTCCTTCATCGTAGCCTTCGTCCGATGGAATATTGTGCCTTTCGCCTGTGTCGCAAGTCGCGATGATGATGGGGATTTCCACTTCGATGCCCGGATTCGCCAGGAATCGCAGCAGATAGGTCAGACCGATGATGCGACCCTCGAACGAGGGCACAGCGGTCTGCGGGACTCTCAGGAAACAATCGTCCACTCGGCGAATACTCCGAGGCGCGATTGAGACCACCTTCAATTCGATACGAATGAATGTACTTATTGTGATAAGTTTGGCTCATGTCTGATATAAATTGGAAATCCATTTTACTATTAAGCTGGCTGTTTCTGCTTAGAACTATTGGAAATGGTTGGTCGGGCATTTAGGTTCATTCTTACCAGAGATGAGCACGAGGGGTTATGGGGGAGGATGATATCCCCTCCCCCCCAGGGTCCTGATATCCTGGACCCCAAAACGGCCGGGGGATGATAAAACGTTTCCACCACGTATTGGTGGATAATTTTTTTGAACAAGCATTGGATAGAATCGCCCTCCCAGGCACCGCCGTTGGATGATATCGCTCCCTCTCCCCAGCCGAAAATTTTTGGTACCAAATCACCCCATCACCCCTCGGTCTGTGCTCATGCTTGATTCCCACCTACCATTTTTGTTAAACTCAGCTGTGATCAACAGCAAATTCAGTCCAAGGTTGAAAGACAAGTACTTATCAGGGCAATATTTCAAATCAGGCAAACGATGATCTTTTCTGACTAGGGTTGTAATGGGGTCGGGGTTTTGGAAAAGTTGGGGTCGGGGTTTTTCGGGATCGGGGTCGAAACGAAAAGTCGGGGTCGGGGTCGAGGTCGCTGAAAAAAAATTTTGAGACCAATCGTAGTGACATGTCATTATTTTGTCATTTTTTAGTTGCAAAAATTAGTTTCCATACTCAGAAACACTTTAGATATTAGTAAAAAGACTGGAATTGAGCAGATAATAACTGAACTGCTGACAGCAGGCCAAAAGTCGGGGTCGGGGTTTTTCGGGGTTGGGTTGAAACCAAAATTCGGGGTCAACCCCGACCCCGTTACAACCCTAGTTTGGACAAATATTAGTCCCACCATCTTACTAATCGAAATGGATTGCAGAACGCGGTGTATTTTTGAAAAGAGTAATCCAGTTTTCAAACTATTCATTCAGTTTTATATTAAATTTTATTTTGATTTATTTTGTATTTGCATTGATTGCGTTTTTCGGGATGACCGTACTTCTCAAAAAAACAGGATGCCATTGATTGAATAGGGAGTTCAATAATACCGCACCGTTCTTTCACTAACCCGTCGCGAATGCGTCTATCTCTATTAATTGTAGTTCAATTTAATGGCAAATCTTTACTGGCAGTCGATTGTGCTCGACAATATTAATAAAAGTGTATAATTAATGATAATATAGTAAATATTGAATTTCTATCCGTTTACTCCTATCAAATAATAAATGATCCTTTTTAGATTTGGAGGAGAAAAGCTATTTTTCGGGCAATCCGTTCGTCGAGAAAACTGAAGGCATTCTCCATGTCTACAAACGCAAGTGAGTCTTATTTTCCCAACTGCGCGATTATTGGTCGGTGTAAAAGTACGCTCACCCCTTGAAGCTAATTGCAAGAAAGCTTCATGGCTGAATTTCATCCGGTTTTGAAGCGATTAGCCAACTTCATATTCTTTTCATCTTTTGTTTGTCGCAAAGTAATACTTTTTCTATTATTACTTTTCTTTTGTTGATACTTTTGGGTCGGTATGGAGGGGAAATTTCAGAGAAAGATCGATAGCGTTACGTAGATTCGACAAATTTTGGTATGGGTCATGGCAAAAATATAGCTGTGGGGACTAAATATTGGATTGAAATCCTCTCATCCCTCATTCTCCACTATAACCACGTTAGGTCTGCTTATTTGCAAACTGGGAATCTTAACAAATTGATTATTGTAGGTTTTTAAAACCTTATGGGCTGAAAAGTATGAATTAGCTGTTTGCACCATTTTATTACAACCGATCCGGTTTTCTTTTCATCGTAGTTCTATTTATGATGATAGAAGTAAAACGCATTAACTACGCATTGGTGTCTCCATATTCCAAAATGTTTTCAAATAAATGTAAAAATGAGTAAAAAAAGAAGCTGTGCATGATACTTTGCTGTGTTTTTGTTCTGAACTATTAGCATTTTTTTCAGCGAAATGTCATCAAAGTCGGACGCGCAGTCCCGCAGTGAGATGCTGTGCATGTTGTCGGTGCCGGCGTTGGTCACGTGTCGCGAGTTGCTGCAGTTCCTGGCGCCCGTATCGAAGAACGTCGCTCAGATGCGCATCATTCGCGATCAGGCACCCAACCAGTACATGGTCCTACTCAAGTTCCGCTCTCAGGTAAACACAATTTTTGCATCTTCTTGTTGCAAATGCCGATAATCGATCCTTGCGATTGCAACATAGCAAAATCCCAGCAAATTTTGTACGTTTATTTGCAATATGTTAGGTTTTTTGTCATAGTTCTGCAAGTGAAGATTTTCAAAAAGCCCTGAAACGCCAAATTTACGGGTTTATGCGCGGATACATCGTTTGTTTTTTGCGACTTTTCTATTCTAATTACGTGCACGTTATTGTGCTAAATATGATAGAGGGCTAAATGTATTCCACAAAAGGAATGTTGAACACAATTCCCCGAAATATTTTCACTTTTTAAACGTCAAAGCATTTAATTAATGGATATTTTGATAGGTTTGACAGCCTGGAGCTAAACTGAAATAACTTCTGCATTTTATTGAAAAAAAATCGCTGTTCATTGCATGTTCACAATCTTATTTTTCGACGGGGTGTTTTGCGTGTTAGGTTACTTCTGTACCACCCTGTATATGCGTTTTTAACTACATATGCATGTTTAATTAATTAGGCTCTTCGTTTTTGTTATGCATTCTTGGTGAGACCGGCGTAACTGTGAGGATGACGTCATCAGTGCCACA
>JAQGCX010000473.1:0-16581 GCA_034700205.1 Plectus parietinus | reverse complement strand
TGGGCGTCATTTCTCCTTGTACTTCCGTTTTCTTTTCTTTTCCACTCTGAAATCGCATGTTGCATTGCATGTTGTCTCGGTTTGCAGTGTGGCAGAATTGGTAGTTGGATGTTGTTGTTGTTTCAGCGTGTCATCAGACCGTCTATTCGCGCCGAGTCCGGCGCCGCAACTTCGTCCGCATCCGACTGCTCGCGACTCAATTCCCGCGATTGTCGAATTGGTTGACAATGGTGCGTTTTGTTCCGAAACTTGTTTTCATTTGGTTTACGTTTAAGTATAAATTATTATTCGTTGTATTTCCCTATTGGCCCAATTATAGTGTCGCTTGCTGCGTACCGCATGTAATTTGTCCACGCTCTTCGTGAATTTATATATATCTTTTGTATTGAGTTTTGAACTTTGCTCAAATGGCCAAATGGCGTAATGGGATTGCGATAGTTGCTTGGCAGTGGACGGCGCCGTTGTACTGACATGAAATTGACGGCATTTCCATGTTATTCAGTCGAGGACGAATTCCTGTACGCCGTCATCCGCGATTTGGACCAGGAACGGCAGCAATTCAAGTTGTCACCAGTATATGTGCTCTACATGGCGTGTCGCTATCGCCTGTCGCCGCATTATCGAACGTCATTGCTGCCCGAAGAACGCGCTGCTATGCTGGCGAATTTCCTCGCGAAGACGACCAACATGCTGCATGTGACCATTCAGGTGCGATAGTGGGCAGCCAGCGGATTTGATCATATACCGTATTTTAAGAAATAGTAACCCAGGGCTACTATTATTTCAACTCTCCTGAACCCTGGGTTACTATAAATTCTGTTGAAGACTTATTTTGGCGTCAAAATTTAAAAAAGGTTAATTTTTCGAACAATTACGGCGAAATTTTTATTAATTGACCTGTTTTTCCGTGAAAAAAGAAGGAACGGTATAGAATACTCTCATTGCTCACATTTATCCACATACAATACCCATTTCGCATCGATTTTTGGGTAACTTTGTCTTTGCCCAGTACTGAAAATAGTAACCCATGGGTTACTATTTCTGCGTGGGTGACTATTTCTTAAAATACGGTATATGATTAGGGTAGCCAGGTGTGCTCCTCCCAGGTAAAATGTACTCCTCGGGAGGGTAAAAAATCTGGATAAGCACAGAATAAAACAGCTCTATAAACAGCCTAAGAAAAAAATGCAAAGGGGGAAGTAAGCTCTCGAAGCCGATTTGCAGCAAAATGGGCAAAAAATGGCGAAATGTACTCCTATGGCACTATTGAAATCTGGCAACCCTGTATATGATGGATTACAGGATCACTGTCATTCGACGGACGCACTTGCATTCTGGATGGCGAATAGCAGCGAGCTGCTGAACCTGATCAAGTTGGACCGAGCCATCGGGCCGGTGACCAATCCCGAACCGCAGGAGTCGCTGGCCGACGCCGTGGAGAAGGCGTTCGGACATCTGACGTCGTGTCTGCGCGAAGATCTGCAGGCCGCCATGCCCGCCATGCTAGACCACACTCTCGACGACACTAATGCCGCCAGTGAGACCTTGTTTCTTGTCGTCATCCATGCAACATTTTTCTACTTAGGTCCATGTCTACACATGCTCGCTTCGGCGATGAAATTGCTGCGCTTCTGTCGGCTGAATGCCGCGCTGACTATTCAGCTGTTCTCGCAGTTGTTCCACTTCATCAATATGTACTTGTTCAACTGGCTCGTGTCCATCGAAGGCGCTTCCTACTGCTCTCGTTCCTGGGGACATCGTCTTGCAGCGCGACTGGGACGCGTACAGGATTGGGCTGAGAAACAAGGATTGGAGCTGGCCGCTGAATGCCATCTCGACCGCATTGTCCAGGTCAACATTGGCCCCCAAACATAGGTGTACTTGAAGGGGAGTTACCCCCCCCCCTAAGCCGAGCCAAAAGTGGGCGGAGTTTCCGATCCCCTCCTTGAAATTCGGCCGAAGGCCTAAAAATACGCTATTTTAGGCCAAAATTTGAATTTTTTGAATTCACGCCCCAAAAATACCGTAATTTTACCTAATTTGTATATGCAAATTTTCTACCCCAAGTACACCTATAGCCCCAAACGTCGACTAACTGACTGATTTGGTGTGTTTGCAGGCGGTGAAGTTGCTGCAGACCCCCAAGACCATGGACCAGCTGGCGACGCTGGGCGCGACTTGCTACAAACTAAACAGTCTGCAAGTGCGCAATCTGCTCGAACGGTACCATCCGGAGAAGGGCGAAGCGCCGATTCCTCTCGACTTGATTGACAACGTCGCGAAGGTAAGCGATCGGCGCTCGCACTGTTCGTTGACGGCTTTTTTATTGACGTTTGCTTATAGGTCGCGGAGAACCAAGCGGACGAGATGCTGCGTAGCGACGGACGCAGTGTACAAGTGGAGGAGGACGTAGACCTTCACCTGCCTTTCCTCCTACCCGAGGACGGTTACTCCCCCGAAGTTGTACGCGGCGTCCCGCCCGGTCTCAAAGAGTTTGTCGATGAACTTCAACAGCGCGGTTAGTTGGTGTATTATCTTGGGTGCTTTGAGCGCCGCACATCGCTTTTTGTTGCGTCTTGCAGGCGTCTGCCGGATGATTCCGCAGCCCAGTTCGACGGGCACTTGGAAAGTGCACTTAGTCGGCTCGATCGGCAGTCTCATGGACCCGCCACCACAGCGGCAAATGTCTCAGGTTGGTCTCATTAATCGCCTTGTTGCTGCTGATCGGATCCACCGCGGGGGATCGATTAATCGCGCGTGAATGGCATCAATCGAGCCGCCGACGCTAATCAAGTGGGCGGGCGAGCGTCTCGGCGTCCTCGCCCGCTGCGCACCGTACTTGGCTGCGACGCGGATAAGGCGGCATCTGCGGCTCTCGCGGTCATTCGGCAATGTGTGTCCAACAGCTCCACGGGTGCGAATGCCGATGCGGATTGTCACTGATGGTAGTGCGAACCGCCAACCCGCGGCTACTGCTAGAACGCGACGGCGCGCGCGTAGGAAGGGCAGATACCGTCGCTGTCGCCCGTCATCGCCGACCTGTGACCACCGTCGAGTACCGCGCTCTCGATGGCTCGGTCGCGTCGCCCACTTGGCCGCGATGCAACTGAAGCACGGATTCGGACAGACGCCGTGTCCCGACGCCGCCGAATATCTCTCGACTGAGGTTAGGGCGGCGCCTCGCGTGTTTATGTTGGCTCGCGGCGGCGGTCGAGGTTGTCGCCGCGATGGTCATTTGGGTTGGCGGCCGCCTGTAAGCGATGATTAGGTTCCATTTTGCGCGCATTCTTTTTTATCGGCGGCAGCCAGACGAACGGGCGGGTCGGCAGGGGGATAAACAATTAGAGAGGAGACGAAGCGTGCATGGGGTGGTGGAGCGGCGGCTTGATCGCGGGCGGCTGGCCGACACGTCGGCGCCTGGGATCGTTTTTCGGCACAGGGGGGACCGGATGCGGCCGATTGCGATTGATTCGCCGCGAACCGCTAACGGCGTTCTGTCCAGGCCGGCCGCCCGCCTGCTCGCGTCGTGTCTGCCCCTCGGCCATTAACGGACTCGCATTGACGCTTCCTTATCTAATTGCGCGACATTGGCACTCCGTCCAGCCTTTCATTCCGCAGTTGGCAACTTGACACAATCGTCAGATGTCCCCGCGCCGCTTCCGTCCGTCTCATTTGTTGCTCGTCGACTCGACGGTCACTCATCGGTCGCTTTGGACGTCCTTGTGCTATGGATAAAAAATCGTACCGACAGAGGTATCGGTATCTGTGCCGAATTCGACGAACGAACACGAAGCAATCGGTCTTGTGCCGTGCTGTCGTTCCCCGGACAATTGACGACGGGTCGATAGACTCGTCAAGTGGAATCCCTGAGCAACTTATTCCGAGACCCGGGCGATTCGCACCGACGGCGTTCGTCGAGCCGCCCACCCGCTAGCGTCTTCAGTTGGCACTGCCAAGCAGCCATGCTCACCCCGCAATATCGGCCAAAGTCCGACCGTTCCGCCCGAACCGACTACAACTCGCTCCGCTCCGCAATGCAGGTGTCGTTCTCAGTCGCACTGTGCCGTTCTGTTCCCCTTTGTTTCTGGCAGTTCTTTCCGGGTCGCATCATTCGACTGACTTTGCCGCTTTGTTTATAAATGCCGCCGACGCGACCATCGTCTCACTGTGTTATGTGAACTCGCGGTGTTTCGTTTCAGAACGGATCGTCGCCTCTTACGCAGCAGCAAGCGGAGATCGTGCAGATCTCCTTCCACAAAGGAACGGGCGGAATCGGACTAAGCATCGTCGCAGCACAGGTGAGCCACGCCCTATTCTTCATCGATCAGTATTGTGTTGTTTGTGTGGCTAATGGAGCGCTGAGAGTCGACGATCCGCTAATGGCGTCACGCACACAACGCCCGCCTATTGAATGCATTTAGTGGGTGGGTGGATGGCATTGAGGCCATCAGCGAATGACCGGACGACGACGCCTTGTCCCGCGCTGACCGCCGGCCATTGTTGCGCACTGGACGAGTCGATTACGTCAGCGCATCGTCGCGTTCGCCGGCGGAGTCGGCGGGCGAAAGTGTCGCCCGAGCGACGTCGGTAGCGTGGTTGGGCGCTGGGGCGGATAAAATTCGGCGGCCTTATTTCGCGTCGTCTGTGCGCGCGCAACCGTGGTCATTACCATCGCGCGGAGCAGAGCACGGACGGACAGGGGCTGCCCGTTGCTGGGTGTTCACACCTCGCCGTCGCCGCCTTCGTGGCTCGTCCTCGTTGCGGTCTCGCCTCGTCAGCGGCAGCAGTGGCGACGCGTCCATCTGCCCGACAACGCGTTTACAACCCGCGACCCTTGCCTTGCGATTGCCGCATTCGTCGGCCACTGCCGTCCTGTCGTCGTCCGTTATCGCGCATATCGACAAGAATTATCTGCTTTTTGCGCTGCTGTGGTGCTGTTGCGGTGGCGCTCTTCCTTCACGTGCGCCTCCCTCTTGCGGTCGCCGTCGGCGTGCGCCAATCTGCGCGATGCCGGCGCTAAGTCGCCGCATCGAGTCGCATCGCCGTGCGAAAGAATCGCTCAATTGCCAATCGAAACCGTATATTCATCGACCGACTGTTCGGGTGACTTTTCTGTTCATTTCTGTTGATCTCATATTACGTACCTCGCCGCTATTGTTCCCTATACAATGACGACTGCCTGTTGGTGATTTGGCGGAACGAGTCGGATGATACTAAGCGCTTTGCTGTTGCAGGGAATCGGCGATCGGGACGTGGGCATCTACGTGAAGAAGGTGGTTCCGGGCAGCGTCGCCGACAAGGTTGGTGTGTGCGTTGGTTGCGCGCGTTCATTTGGACGCGCGATTTGTTGTCGCATTTGTGGGATGACGACGTCTGCGCTCAGCGAAAGGGACAGTGTCGACGGATGATTGACGGTCGCGACCTCAGCGCACCGTCCGAACACTCGGCCGGTCCGTCGTCGCCTTTTTCGACTCGTCTGCATGGTCTCTGACCGCGACGCCCCTTCTATTCCCATCTGTTTTCGTTGCTTGTCGCGCTCGTGGGGCGTTATGATTTGTTGGATTGTGTATGGATGTGTTGTAGGACGGTCGACTGCAGTCCGGTGATCAGTTGCTCAGCGTCAACGGACAGCCGCTTATTCGCATCTCCCAAGAACAGTGCGTCCTTCATTTATCTTCCCCTCTCTTCCTTACCTTCTCTCACCGATTCACTTGCAGAGCGGCGCAGAAAATGGCGAAAGCCGGACCCGATCTCTGTTTCGAAGTGTCCAAACAGGCGGCCATGTACAACGGTCTCGCTACTTGGCTTTACCAACCATCGCCACAGGTACTATCGCTCGAAGATTCGCGGCTCTTCAATTTTCACTTCTGTTGCAGGTTATGCATGTACCGCCAGGAGGCGGTGTTCCGCAATCGTTGCCTAATGGCATTCCCCCCGTCAATTACGCCAAAGTGAACGGCGGCACGAACGGTCAGTTGCCATTATTTTTTAGTGCTCTTCTCTCAGTTGGCACAAACTGCGTCTGACTATTGACCCGGTTTTGTTGCCCTTCAATCTGAATTGCAACAAGTAACAATAGTAAACCTCACGGCCGAGGTATGAAATTTTCTTCAAATGCGCAATGATATTTTCATTGCCTTTTGTTGGTGACCCTTTTATGTCGCATGCGTAGTTCTTGAAATCGGGTTTATTGACTGAACAACAAGTCGTTTTTTGGTGACGAGATGGGTTTTTGAAAAATGTGTTTCATTGCTCTGTGCGAAAAGGAAAAAGACATCCGAAGCGCGTTCGAACTGTGTGCCTAGCAACAGTTCAGATACCAACAAACATAAGTGAGCAAAGTCCGCCAAAATGTATTTGATATACGTCATAGGTCGAAAAATTGACCAGGATCTATCATACGTCACGAGTTTTTTGGGCGAGAATTCAAACTTCAATACAAAATTTGAATTTTTGCACTCTAAATTTGCATATTAGAGTACGGTAATGCTACAAAAGTCGACCTAGCATACGTGATTGAGGTGCAACCTTGCTCAGGTATGCCAACAACTGAAGTCTTTACAGGTTATTCCCCGGCACCACAACAGCAGCGATTCGGTTCGGTCAATTCCCTTCAACACCAACAAGCTCAACAGCAGTATCAGCCGCCGACGCAGTCGTCGAGCACTGTGGGATTCAATGGCACTGCTCCCCGACAATCTCGCTTCCAACCGGGACCGGCCGCTCCCACATTTCGTCAGGCGCCGCCGCCGCAGGCCGAACCGATCCAGCGACACAACCGCTCGGCATCGGCGTCCGAGCTGTTCCACAACCAGGCGCAGACTGCGCGCAGTAGTCAGCACTCGCTCGCGTCCTTGCCGCGCACCGCCGTTCAGCCCACGCCCCAGCAGTACCACAACTTGCCTGGACACTACCGACCCAACCAGCACGTCCCGTCTCCCGGCTCTTTGCTCCACCAGCCGTCGTCTGCGCGATCTCTCCCCTCCGCCGGTCCGGTCTTGTCGCGGAGCGCCGTCGAACCCGGTCACAGCGAGCGCAGCCAATCGCCATCCGCCCTCTTCCGTCGACCGCCTTCTGCCGACGGAACAGCAGCTCAAATGTATCGCGCTGTAAGTATTTGTTTCCTTTGTCGTCAGCGCATTACATTGTTGCTCCCAAACTGAGACGTGAGTATAGATGCGTCGGTTCCGCCTGAGGAGTCTGTTATAGCCTGATATATCAGTGGGCGACGCACCAAAAATCCTGCAGAAATATTCATATATCTCATATATCAGGCTATAATTGGCTCCTCAGCCTGCACCGACGCATCTATAGACGTGAGCGCTTATTTATTGAAAGAAAGTACCGGTTGGGCAGAAAGTGTACTCGGAATGCCGAAAAATGTTAGTGCGCACAATTGCATTCAATATTTTTGCGGCGCTTGTAGTATTTTGCGTTTTTTTCGGGGTCACTACGTTTCTTTACTTTTAAAATCTCTGCTAATGTTCAACCCTTTTCTGTTCTTGGTTACGGTCTGTCGCTTGGCTAGTGATTTGGCGGCTTTCAGCGAATCCCTTCAACGGCGAGCACGACATCGTCAGTGTTCTACACGCAGTCGGCGCTGACCGACTACCAGAATCTGCCGTTGATCGGCGACACCGCCGTCGAGACGACTTTCTTGTCCGAGGCGCAGCCGTCGCACTATGGACACGTGTCATCGGCGTCTTCGGCCCACTCGATCTCACACCATTCGAACCCGATGCACACTGCTTCTTCTGTTTCCATGCACCACCAACAGCAACTGGCTAATGGTAGCGCCGTTTACTCTGTGTCGCGACAGGAACCCTACCAGCCGCCGGCGCCCGTCGTGCAGCAGCAGCAGCAACGACAGCGCAGCACCAGCGTCGAGCTGATGCCGCCGACGCCCGTTTCTGGTCGCACATCCGTCCCGCTCTACGGCAGTGATGTGCACGAAGTCGAGCACGAGGTTCGATTCGGTGTCTTTGTGATTTGTCAGATGGATGACTGGGGCCATTTCTCTGTCAGGTACTCCGCTTGATGAAGGATGAGATGGCTCGGCTCGAGAACAAGTCTGAACTCACCGAGGCCGAGGATCGTCGATACCGGGCGCTCCTCTTCGAGATCGCCTATCAGACGCGGCTGAGCGAAGAGGAGCACGGCTCTTCGTCGTCGCGCTCACCCTCTAACGACTTTTCCGCCGCACATCCGCTGCCGTCGGTCGTCGAGCACGCCAGGTCAGTGACGCGTCAAATGTGCTTAATGGAAGGAGGGTAGAGGCGGATCACGCGGATGCGAGGCACTGCGATGGCCAACGATGCGTGTGGTCAGTGTCAATAGCCGATGCGTGAATGCCGACTGGTTTCTTGGTTGGCACAATCTGCTTTATGACCGCGTCGGCCTGTGAATAAACGCCCATTTCCAGACTGCCCAGCGTTTCGTCGACGACGGCCGACTCCCCGATCATCACATCCATGTCCGCTGCTCAACGTCAGCTGCAACGCGAGCAGTACTTCGCCGACGCCGAGAGCAAACTGCTCGAAGAAGCCGCCCGACAGCGACACGTCGGTAGCGCCGTCCAACGGTCGCCCGACCACTCTCACAAACCCCAACAGCAACAGGTGCGCTTCAGTTTATACAGGATCACTCAAAAGTCATGACGCAACATTGATCACCTACTAACAAAAGTCCAAATTAGACCCGGTTTTTTGCATTGTAGAGAGCACACTTCAACTTAAATTTTAACGTTTATTGTCAATTGATTTGCTGTGAGAAAGTAGTTACCGTGGGCAAGCAGTCTTCCGCATATCATTCCAACAACGAAATTGCGTTCGTTTTTTAATCGGGCCAAAATAAGTAAAGTTGACTAAAAATCTGCAGTCCAAGGTACGAAAATTTAAGTTGAAGTGTGTTCTCTACAATGCAAAAAACCGCGTCTAATTTGGACTTTTGCGCGCTGAGTTATAGGCCATTAAAGTTGCGTCATGACTTTGAGTCACCCTGAAGTCAAAATTTGCGAACGGTTAACCGCTAATTGATGCTATTGAATATCGCGCCTGCTGAAAATCCAGAATTCATTGAATGAAGTATTAATACTTAGTATGATTAAAATTCATTTCAATCGTTAGTTCCGATCTAAAATTCTGGGTTTACGGTGCTTTCTACAGTAGTCTCTTTACCCAGTTGAAAATATTGACTATAACTAAATATCCTTGACTACAATGATGGTCTGATTTTTAGTATTCGCAACCGCCGCAATCGACTCTGCCGCCTCCCACTCTGATAAACGACTTGCAGCAGCAAATGCAAAGAGTGTTGCGCGTCGATCAGGACGACAGGTTTGGGGGCGTTGGTATTTATATAGATGCGTTAACGCTAGTAGTTACAGTAGTATCAGTCCTCCACCGTCGACAATATCGCACATGACCAACGAACCGTCGGTAGCTGTCAACAAGCGGCCGCCGCCCGAAGTGCCGCCCAAACATCGACGCGTCCAGTTCACCGAACCGGCCATGGAGGAAACTCCAACGAACGGCCTCGACGAAGAAGCCGAGCACGCTAAACGCTACGTCTTCCAGGAAGAAGAAATCGAAGCGCCTCGTGTCCAAGTCCTCGGCACCCAGGAAGTGTACCGCGACCCTCGCCAGCGTCGACTTAACGACATCGAATCAAAGGAGCAGATGAAGAAGCCAAAGGTACCGTACAATTGCTTTTTTGCCAGTTTTTTAGTTCGCCTGTAATATGTATAGTTTGAATTTTTCGAACGGTCAACCGGAAATCGATCGAACACCTCTCAATTGAATGTCTCGCGCTGTTAAAATACAAAATTATTGTATCGAATATCATTATTCATATGATTTTAATTCATTTCTAGTGAACGTCCCACAACCACATTTATTTACTATTGCGCATCTAAAATTCTGGGGTTACGGTGCTTTATACAGAGCGCTCTTTACCGTCAAAGAAATTCTAGGTTGACGGTGCGAACTTGGGCTTCCGTGACAAGATGAAGCTGTTCGCGCAGCAGATTGGAGAACAGGCGCCAAAGAATCGTGTCAAGGCCTCTTCGGCGCAGCGCGAAATCGAGGACCAGCTCGATCAGAGTCAGTAAAACGTGCGCAATGTTCTCATGTTTTGGCTGGAACGTTGTGCTTCAAATTGTTTTATTGCAGTGATGAGTAACTCGTTGTTTTGCACCATCAGTTATTGTGTTTCCTCCGAATGTCTCTGTATAGTTGGACGCTGATGCTTTCCATCTTGTGGGAATCAGTAGATTTCTTTTCGTCCTTCTCTTGTTAATTTTCGCTTTGCTGTCGATGCCGATCACTTTTTTGTGTTCTTCGTCGGTGTTTTGCCCATTCCGCAGTCGATCGCTTATATTTCTGTAGGTATTCGTGATGCCCAACTATACGATCGCGCATTTGTATACATGGACACAATTTCGATTTTCCTTCCGCTCCGATTGGTCTACATGTTGTTATTGTTGGAAGATTTTGATCCAATGAAAGTGTGCTAAGCTGCGAATACGATGGAATTTCGAAGCAATGAATTGTGAACAACAGATGTTTCCGACTCTGTTTCCCAATACAGATTGATGCTCTTGTATAGGTCGTGTAAGTTTTTATTGTCTTCTTACTAAAAACCTCTGGGTGCAACGAGTTGTTCATGCTTTTCTATATTCGTCGGTAACTATTGAAAATATCCCATATGACTTATCACTCTCGAAATCTGCTTACCTTTGTAGCAGCGTCGTGCCTTAACCGCCTTTTTGTTTTGCTTATACACTTTGCAACCCGCTGGGTCGTAAAAACGAATCTATTACTAGTTCGAACAGCAATTTCAGCAATTACATATGTACACAATGGCAGAGTCAAGCCAAGGACATTTTTTGCGCGTTCAGTATTTCGAAAGTGCTCTATACTCGTAATTTCTACGAGAGTTAACCGGATTTTGAAGACGCACTGTACATTGAAAACGTTTGCGACCAATTTCGTTGTGTCACAATTAACAGAAATGGTTTTTCCCGTTCTCTATCATTATAATAAATGATACTCAATGACATTTTAGCAGCGTAATTGCTTTTGTTCCATGAACATCATTCTTTGTGTTTGAACGACATTAAATTTCGGTTAACTCTCGTAGAAATTATGAGTATACACATTCCTCCTCTCGTGTGCTCTTTTGGCTGCGTAGCCTGCCTGCATCACTAAATACTCGTTTGAAACTGAACCGTATTGATGATCACGACTATGTCAAAATCCATTCCGAAAGTTTCAAGTCCTTGAAATGGACGCAGGTGCAAACGTACTCAATTTCCCTAATATATATATATATACAAATAGTAAACAACAAAACGAACTTTATCTGTGGCGACGGCGGCAACCGACTGAATGTTCGCAATACCCCACAGTGCACACTTGGAATTGTCGATGCGATCCTTTTCCAGTTTTTTGAAATGCTGTTCGAACAAATACAATTGTCACTACTGATAAGAAGGACAAATTACCGTGTAAGTAGTGATCGAATGGTCCTCCCATTGCTTCCGAGTATCTCTGTAAGTAGCATCATCAAATTCCAGTTGTGCTTTGGCGTTTTCCAAAGCTTTTTCTGCCTTTTCCCAATTTTTTTGTGCCTGAAAGTGAATATTGCCATACGACTGTTACTTTGACAAATTACCTTTTCATATTTGCTCGACTCTTTCGGGATCACATCACGCTCGGATCGCTTTTCGTTCAACTTTTCTTCTTTGACTTTACGATCGGATTTAGAATCGAGGAGTTTGTTGAAGTTTACCGTCAATAGCTTGTACAGCCTGTTGGTATTATCGGCCAACTGGAGTGCGCCGATTAGCAGTCTGTTTACTTATGGACGATTTCGTTACCGGTTTCCGCTGCTGTTCTTGTCTAGTCTGAAAGTCGTACACGGCTTGCAACCTAATCAGCAGGTTGCTTTTCATGTCGTTATGTATCTGTGCCAAGTGCTGTGTACTTAGAAGAAAAGTCTGCAGACTGACTCCTAACGTCCTGAAAACGATCAATCATTTGGCGCGCGCATTTCATAAACCACTTACCCAGTTGTCACTGTCGCGCCTTTCTTCCCCACCCCGATACCGAATACTTTGGCCGTGTCTTCTTGCTGTCCAAGTTTCAACAATTTGCTCGCGTATTCTTCTTCGATCGCTATTCTGAAACGACGGGCAGTAAAATAATGAGATTGATGGCGAACGGACCGGGCTTTGATGAGGTCGGCGACGAACTGGGTGACCTCCTTGCCGTGCTTGAGCCGCTCGCAGCACTTGTTGGCGGCGGTGTCGACGGTCATCTGGAAGGAAGAGGAGAAAAGTGGCGCACATGTCGGGGGCGTTTTCATTTTCTGGCCGTGCAATGACGCAACCGCAGGCGACGTGAGGGTGGTCGGACGGCGGGCGATGGCGGGGTCGCGACGAGGTTACGCGCAGCCCGATTCGCCACAGCACGAGCGAGCAGAGGGTGCAAAGAGAGGGACTTACCGTCGTTTGCGCCATCGTCGCCGGGCGATCCGGTCCTGCCTGATCACAGTGTTCTTCGGCGCAATAGTGAGACATCAATCGGCGCAGTGAGAGACCTGCTGTCACTATCTTATCTGTGCATGGCGAACGGCGCATGCCTGCCTGCTGCATTTTACGGCGGCGATTCCGCACTTTTGTGTGTATTTGGCGTTGGTTTGCGAGCAAAGAGAGCAACGTGTCGACCAATTACGGGCTGAGAGCAGCCGGAGGAGTCGATTGAGGGATCCATTGAGGGATCGGATGGGACGGGAGGGGCACATTGCAACTCCAATTAGCGCTTATTTGTCCGTGATGTGCGTCTCGGCTACGCGTCGTTTTCCGCTCAGTCGGTGGTGACCGGGGAAATTGATTATTATCGGGCAATTAAGTGGACACCGACTCAAACGGCTAAAAGGACGCACCGGGACCGAACCGACGAACACTAATAAGACGTTTAGCCCCGCGCTAATTGCGTTATCATCGCCCGCACCGCTATTACCCCCTTCGTTAGACTCGTAGATGGCAGGTCCGTCGTGGAAACTCCAAGCTCTTATTGGGAAACAGTTGCACATACGGTATGGGACGAGACGCGCACAGACAATGGGCGGAAGCACCCGAAACGAAACAACCAGAGACTGTTGACTCAGCCAGATGACACAACAGCGCAGGAGGTACAATGTACAATAGAATAATCGTCTGGAAGCAATCAGTCCTGGTCCGAGTCCTTGTCGGCGCTGTCACTCGACTTGTCGCCGTCACGCTTTTTGCGCACAATCTTCTTGTGCTTCATGCGACGGTTCTGGAACCACGTCTTCACCTGAAAAACGGTTGGGTGTGAAATTGAGCGTCGTCGTAGCAACTCGGACCTGAGTCTCGCTCAGACTGAGAGTGGCGGCTAGTTCAATGCGTTCCGGTGTGGACAGATAGCGTTGCGACTCGAAGCGTTTCTCGAGTCCTTGCAGTTGCTGGTCGGAGAAAACGGTGCGCGCCTTGCGTCGACGATAAGACTTGCTCGTGCCCGCCATCATACGGAGATGGTCGGCGGCGCCGGCGGGATGGCCCCAGAGACCGGGCATCGGAAAGGCTGCAACAAAGAGCGTAAAAAGTGTTCGGTCACTTGTATCGGTGTGAGACTGGGCGGGCGGTAATCCGCGAGCTCGCTCTCGTGCGCGCAACGGCTGTGTTCCCAGGTGCGTCGGCAGGGGCACAAAGGTGTCGGCCGAAATCGACTTACTCGGCGGATGGATGCGGCCGATCGCCGCTCGACCGATCGCTAATCCTTCGGCGCACCGATTGGACAAACATGGCGCGCTGATTGCGATTTGCTGCCCATCCGGCCGATTCCAGGTGGCGCACTGTTGCTCGATCGCTTTATATGCAAATCGCGTCCGAGTGCATCAACGCGCTGTTTCCCGATCATCATTGCCGAATCATGGGAACCGCGAACTAATCCGATCCACTGCCCGCACATGTGCGAATAGAAGCAGGCGCGGCGGTTACAACTTCCTGTCGCGCTGGGCAAAAAGCACGCCAACGAGCAGAAGCGGCGATCTGCCGACCGACCAGCTTTGTCCGCCGGGCACTTGCTCGTCCATTCGCCCGTCGCAGTCGTAAACCCGGTTATCTGGCGCCGAGAGGCCGCTAAATCACCGCCGAACAGTAGTGACAGTTTCGCCGCTAACGGCCCGTTTCACCATTAGCCCATTCGGCCGAGCCCCGGGCGCCGCATTACCGCCGCTTAGACGCGACAACGCGCAAAACACCGCTCAGACCAGCCGCCACAGAAAGAACACGCTCACCTGCTCTTTGCGCCAAAAGGAAGCTCTGGTCGAACGGCATTGGCGTTCCATACGCCAGCCAAGCCGAGAACGGCGGGAACGGGTCGCCCAGAGACATCGACGGCCGCATATCGGCAGTCGTAGACGCCGAGGAGGTGGCGAAAGCCATGGAACGAGGACTGAGGTCGAGTGCCGACAGTACGCCCGAGGCCAGACTTCTCGCCGGATAGGTGGCCATCGGCGCCTTGACCGGCGAGTCCGCTTCCACGGCCGCCGGTGACGTGGGCGACTTGCTGACCGGCGATCGTGAGGACACGGGAGACTTGGCCGGACCGGGATTCAGGAGATGGTCGATGGAGAAGCGCGGCGGAGTGGGCGCCTTGCACGATTTGTGCAGCGTCGTTGACGCGCTCATGATCGCAACGAGCGGACAAGTGCGACTACTGGGGGAGTGGAGGGTGCCGACGGGCGGTCGAGGATTACCGTAGGGTCATTAGCGCGGGGCGTGGCCGGCCGGCCGATTGGTCGACGGGAGCGTCAGTTAATTACGCGCGAAATTGAACAATAAGGGCGTCTGCCGCGGACAATGGCAAAACACGGGCGCAGTCGACGACTTGTTGGCAAGCTCGGCGACTGACTGGCGGCCGAGTGGTGTTTTCGGACGCAGATAACGATCGCAATGGGTCACTCGTGAGGTGGGGAGGAATATGACCTGCGAGCGAGATGTTCGCGGGTGGTCTGCCGAGCCGGCGCCACTGCAGGTAAACTTAATGGGATTAACACCTCTGCACGTCGCCTTTTCGCCCTTCTTCGATTCGACGCTACAACGATTTACAAGTTTGCGCTTGTCTGGTGTCTGACCGACAATTAGTGAAGGGCGGGCCCACCCAATTAGTGCTGTTTACGGTGTGAACAAAGACCGCCTGTTGGGAACGCCTCCCACCGCAATTATGCGTTGGATAGGATAATCAGGTGCACATTGACAGAGCGCGTTATCGCGTTCCCGTTTGCGTAAGCGTCTCCTCCGTCGGCGCCGCGGGAGGTGGCACCGTCTTGCAGCTGCCAAAACGCCATCACTTTCTTTTACTTCTCATCTCAGCCATTGTTCACAACCAAATACACGAAAAAAATGAACTGCGATTGCAGGAATTTACATCATTCACAATAAACACGAACAGAAAGGTGAACGAATTCGAAAAAGTATTTGGATTATTTGTACTAGACGGGACGGTCGACTGACGATGGCTCTGACCGACAAAATGCGAAGCGACGACTACAGCCTGAAGGACGTGCCGTCCATCGAGCTGGAAGACACGGCGACGACGCAGTTCGGGAACAGCTGGGCGAACGACCACTCCGACCCCTCCGACTCGCCGCCGTCGGAGGACACGCAGGCGGCGCCCTGCAAAGTGCTGCTGATGCGCTCGACGCTGCGTTCCCGAGCTGGCCGCCCCTGGCGCTGCTCGGCGACAAGTACCGTCCGTACGATCTGAACATGCCGCTGAGCATCCCGCGGCGTACGAGTCGCGCTCGAGTGTGGGAGTCAGTCGCCAAGTAGAGCGAGCGCATCGATCAGGCAATCGATTACCTGATGCGCGACTCGGTCGTGCTGCTCATCGTCGGACACGGCACCATCGTCGTCGCCTCGCCCCACGGTTGGTCGTCGGTGACGGCGCTGGAGAAGGCGGACGCGTCCGTGCCCTACTGCGCCGTCAACGGTAGCGCCAGGTGCGTGGGGGACGGCTCGGCGGTGGCACTCGACAACAACCCGATCAAACCCATCACGTCCGTGCTCGCCCGCTGCGACTCGCGAATCCCTTTCCACTCGACTGACCCTGTGTTCACATTCATCGTTGTTTCTCTTATTTCGTCGAATACAATCTCACTGAAATCATTCTGCTACATATTTATTACTCCTTTCATTTCAAACAACTATCGGAATTCAATATCGAGCGTTTTTGCTGCGATATTACTGGCTAATTCTGAAGAGCTCAACCAATACGTACACAATAGGTATAGGAAGAAAAAGCTTCAGTGCAGCTCCGCGCAACTCTGGCGGCAAGACGATGCAATACGACGGTCCGGACGAATCAAGTTCTACCGAATAGCGCCAGGTTAGAATTTCGGCATTCCTTACTGGTTAAAACCTTATCTTAAAACTAAACACCTTTTCTTCTATATTACCTTTCTCTTAACCATAGTCCATAGTCCTAGGGCGGATAGGAGGTCTCTGGGTCGTCTACTGACGAGCCCTGCCCAGAGGCTGGTAACCTTGTATAG
>JAQGCX010000472.1:0-16637 GCA_034700205.1 Plectus parietinus | reverse complement strand
GTTACGCTCGCCACACTAAGCCTAAGCTTAAGCCAAACAGGGATAGGAAAGGTGGTGAGTCTGCGATACCAGAGCCGCCCCTTTTTGTTCACCTGGGGGTGGGGGGCCCCTGGGCTTCAGTCCAAATAGCTCTCACTATAAACCGGCCCCGTCTCCAGTGACATGGTCTATTTCAGGTCTGTCGATGGAGCAAGTGCAGCTATTGCCCGGCGACGTTCGCATCTTTTCGTTTGAACACGGCGCGTCTTATCAGATGGCACAGCGGATGTTTTGGGAGGCCGTCGACAGCATGAACCCGGACGCTTTTGTGGCCATTCTGCGCGAGTACCCGTACCACTTGGACACTTTGCTGCAACTCGCAGAAGTCGTTCGCGGCAACGAAGACTACCAGATGGCGCGCGACCTGATCGGTCTGTCTATTTCTCAAAAAGTGTCGCAACAAGTTGTGTTTTCAGAGCGAGCATTGTTCGTGTGCGAGTCGTCGTTGCACCCGCTGTTCAACTTGTGCACCTACCGCTCCCGTCTGGACTACCGGCAATGGGAGAATCGGCCGTTCTTTCTGGCGTTGCATCGACATATTGGCGGACTGTGCCAACGAGGCGTATTCCGCACTGCGCTCGAGTTCGTCAAGCTGCTCTTCAGTCTCGATCCGGCGGAGGATCCCCTCGGAATGCTTCTCTTCATTGACTATGTAGCCCTCCGCGCTCGCCAATACGACTACTTGCTCACGCTCTATCGTGGCCTTGAGGTTTGCTATCACATTCACAGCATTTTCAATCTAGCTATTTATCCTATCTCTATTTTACTCAAAGGTATTTCGCTCCCCATGATACGTTGCTTCTCCTTGCGCTAAATTCTTTGACTGACCTGCACCGCTTTGTCGGCCAGTGGCTCCATTTTTGTCAACAATGACATAATAGAATAAATACCTGGGATTGCTTACAAGCCGGCAGATCACCAATCGTATTTCGTGTATTTGACGTGGTGTTTTTCAGATTTCGCGAAATGTTTCGCAGTTGCCAAATTTTTCTTACTCTGTGGCGCTTGGCTGTTTTCTCAAGACACTGGACGAAGAGCAGCCGACAACGCTCGAAGACAAACAATTGGCGGATGAGCTCGTAAGAGATAGGTGTAGAAATATTTGTTTATTACACTCGGATTCAGTTGCAAGACGCTCTTCTTCGTTTCCCCACATTGCTGTTGCCATTGCTGGACAAGTGCAGTGTGGAGCCCGATAAGCAAATCGAATCTAGTCGTCACTTTTCGGTTCAAGAGCAGTTACTGTAAGTTTTGTGTGTGGGTTATGAAAGTGATGAAGGGAGTGTTCAGGGACAGCGCAGGACTGAAGCAGCTGATTGCGCTGTACGTCGCTCGCTGTCACGAGCTGTGGAAGGATCCGGTCGTCATGCGCTGGCTCGAGACCAACGCCCATGCCTTGCTCGCCACGCTCGACAAAAAATCTGCCGCGCTCGATCGCTTCCGACAAATGTGCGCTTATCAATCCATACAATCTCTCAATGGGGTGACTTTAGTCGACGAACGCGCTACCAAGGCACGCCGAGGAATGTGTTGCGACACGTGTTCGTGTCCGACTTGCGCGAGGCGATGGGCGCGTTGCCGCCGACCGCCACCAACGAAGCAGTGCTCAGCTACGACCCTCTTCCACCGGTCGATTCGCGCGCTCACTACCAACGGCCCGAGCGCACCACCGCCGCGCTCGACGGGACGTTCCTGTCCGGACTGCTGCGCTCGCTCATGCCCGGCTTCAATCCGGTAAGCACAGAGTCGATTGATACACTCGTTTATTCCCACGCGAGTCCATCGTTGATCAGTCGGCATTCGAACAGAGCTATGAAACGCGAGGTGCGTCAAGGGAGACGCGACTCTGTTTAACAGAGCCGCTGACGGACGCAGTGGGTGACGACTTGATTGAGCTGGCGGATTCTGTCATTCTTCCGTGATCACATTTGCAATGGGTCGAAGCACGGGCTGAACCGCAATCATAAACACATTGCCGCCACAAATCTCAAATACTACTCACCTTGAAAACTTCGAACAGAATCATGAGCACCGTCATCGCTACGAGGTATATGGTGGTGAACACGTAGATCTCCGTTTTGGACAGTTCGTTCGATTGCTGAGACGACGCCTTCTTGATGCGGCTTGATACCACGAGCTCGTCATCATCGTCAGACGGCAGAGATAATGTGGTAGTTCCTCCGTCTGTCCTGTCTGGCAAGCTGTGAAGCTCCACCTCTGCAACAGTCGCAGTTTCGAGGGGAACACAGACTTTGATTGAAACAGCCTTGGAAATTAGCGACCGTTTGCGGCGAGCGAGAAGAGGATTTACATACCGATGTAACTTCCTCTATGTTGGGACATATCGAACGAACATGTGAGATGGTCGGATGGATGTATTGAGTAAGCAATGGGACGCGAAGAAAGCTCTGATGTGCTTACGTTCTCTGTCGGTCGCCGTCGTGATGGCGGTTGGGGGATTGATGGTCGCCGCTTTTCCTAGAGAAGCTGTCGATAATGGCGAAGTGTGGCACCAAGCTGAGTCGGCCTTGGGTGAATCGGAGGATGGACAGCGAGTGGTGTGCAGGTGCAGGTGCGCTACACGGCTCTCGTCTGACGCAGATGTTCAAGATTTGCGCAATCGATGCTGTCTCTGGCGTTTCGCTGTTTGGACACGTTAAGACAAGAGCGGCGCTTCGGTCGAAGGCGCGCTTCTCTCTTAGACCGGTTCCCGTCGGGCGCTCAGCCCTCCTTCTCCTCCTCCCTCCGTCGACCTCTTCAGCTCCCGATACGAACATTAGAGCTGCCCCCTAGATGCGCAATCGCCTCCCAACATCGTTATCTTTCAGGACGAAGCAGCCGCCGCTCAAGCCGCGGCGCGCGATGAAGACGAAGCGGGCGCTGTGGGCGGCGAGCCGGCGCCGGCTGGTTTCCAGAACTCGGTGCGCACACTGCTGAACGCCGTGCGCGAGCTGCTCGACAACGTGCAGGTGGTGCCACCTCAGCGCGAGGACGACGCCCATCCACCGGCCGACGATCGTCCCGAAAACGGCGAATGGGACTGAAGCCGTGTTGTGTGTGTCGTGCATTGGTGTATTACCGCTTAAACGTGTCACTTCGAGCTGGCTAGCGTGCTCAAGTTGTGCCGAAGAGAAGGCTGTGCATGGGCGATTTGTCAGAGCGGACATGTTCGATGCATCGAAGCAGACGGCTCATCGACTATGCATGCGCGCCCTCGTCCGGTCGGTCGGCGGAGCGACGGTCACTCAACTCGCATTGTGCACGAAACGCGATTACGGTGGCGGACTGGTCGGACACAGCTGTCGCTGTCGGGCGTCTGGTTGCGCGATCATTTGTATCATGGTGGACGAGTGACCAGTGGTCGCGATTATTGGTCGGTGGGCAAACAGGCGGGAGCGGACAAAGAAGGGGTCCAAGAGGCGCTATTTGCGTTGCGGGCGCGCATTAGGCGCGAACGGCAGATGCGGTCGCGAACGGACGCAGATGTCTCGGGCGTGCGCGCCATTGTCTCCGAGCGGCTCCACGAAAGACCGCCATGTGCCGCCGTCGACGGCAGCCACCCCATTGTCGTCGTGTCTGGCCGCGCGTCGGCGGCGGCGCGGAGCTGCAGTGTGTGCGCTGAATTGCGCGCGGAGTGGTCCTACTGCGGTCCAAGGGAGCTCCGCTAATTAAACCGAGTAATAATTGAAGCGCCGCGCTTAATCTGGCGGCAGTGGCGCGGTCGTAACGGCCGAAACGGACGGCGCTCTGATGAAACTCGGAACGGCATGCGGGACGGAAAGAGGGAGCGAGTGAAAATCGATTCGGCGCTTGTCTCGGCGGCCATGGCTCGGCTTGCTTCGCTTCCTTCGCAGACCGCCCGAGCTGCGTCAGTGCGCCTAGTCGGCCGCGGTCTGCGTCGGCGATCGTCGGTGGCGTGGTTCGTGTTGACGACAAGTAAGTCTCTGTTGAATGGTGCCAGCGTCGCCTGCTCTGCTGCGTGTTCACTGCGTGACTTTGGTCTGAGCTCAGTGCACTAAGGCACGAGGTGAATGCCAAGCGAGAGCAGGCCGCACCTGCGCCCATTCCCTCTGTCCACCGTCCACCTCGACAGACGGTCAGTGGGCACAGATGTTCGCCTAGACCCTTCCGGCCCGTGGCCGTGACCGGGATCAGCCCATCGGCCCACGCCGAGACGGAAGCGTGCATCGACGAAGAATCGGCGTAATTGGTCGCCATCGATCGGCTCTTCCGCTAGAGGCTTGTCGCGTTTTCAATGTGCGCCCTAAACGCCCGGCGCCTCATCCGGCTAGAATTCGGCGGCGCCCGAAAAACCGTTGCACCCCACCCCAACTACACAAGCAATGCGTGTATTAGTTTCCCTCCAAACTACGGAAACCCATGTGTGTCAGTGTCTTCATTTTCATGATATTTTACGCATATGTACATACTTTGCACAATGGTAACTGATAAATATGCTCGCATATCTTGGTCTATTAATGATTGGAGTCGGCGACATTTTCGAGAATGCTCTCTAGTACGAACAATACCGCGTCACCATCGTCGACAACACCATCGATCGCGAGAAAAGTAGGCGACGACTGATGATCAGTCGTCGACCGATCATGACGGCGACTTGTATTGTGTTGACCGCTAAGTGACTTTTGACTGAGTAAAAGTGCGCGTACGTCGTCGTTTTGCTGTTCGCACAAGTGATGGTCGTCAGCGGCCACCGACAGTTGTGCGCTCGATTGCGTTGTAATCGCTTGTCTGTCTCTGACGGCAGCATGACAGTGCAAGGTCGCGCTGGTTCCGGCACAGCGGATCGTTGGCTCTCGTGAACTTCCGAATGCTCGTTCCATCATCTCGCGAACATGAGCGTGGAGTTCGAGTCGGCGGTCGACAGGCGGCAGAACGAGTGGCGAATGCATTGAGCGTACGTGGGCGATCACCGGCTCTGATCGACTCCGATGCGAGTAGCCGCAGTCCTCGACGGGGCAGGAGAACATGGACATCTGCAGATGTTTCGCCCTGACGTGCTGTCTCGCATTGCGCTGGCCAACCAACTGCATGCCGCATAAGCGACACGCAAGTCGGCGTGACGACGAGATCAAGCTCGAAGTGACGCGTGCAATCGAACATCTACGAGGCCGGGGCGTCAACTTGGGCGTTTTCGGAGTGGTGGGGTGAGCGGCGAGTTTCGGGAAGGCACGCAGAGCGAGTTCGTTCAGCAGCGGGGCGTGTTGAGCGCGTTGATCGACGACCGGGGTCGTTGTGGAGCGATGCTCGAGTCGCACATGGTGCATAACGACGGCAGCTCGCCAATGGTCGACGAAGCCGCAGTCGCGCACCGGACACTTGAACAGCGGCTTCGATCGATCCCAGTGCTTCTCGTAGATGTGCGCACGGTAGTGGTAAAGCGCGACCGAGTCCTCGCACAGACAGCAACGAACTGCTCTGTCTGGCCGCGCGCCGTCTTGTTTCCTAATCGTCTGTTGCACGTCGATTATTTCGGAAGAACGGGCAATCATAGAAGATTTCTGTGCTTCGAAGCACTTTAGTTGCAGCTGCTGAAACTGATTGCGAAATTCGGCAGTGCGCGAAATGAAAGCTTCCTTTGTGTCCGGATGCAGCTTTTCGACGTGTTTATAGACGGCACTGGAATCATGGGTTGATGCGAACCCGCAACCATCGACCGGACAGAAGTACATTTTCTCCTTGATATGATTCAGCTCGACATGACGTCGCAATGAATTCTTGAGAACGCGTGTTTCGCGCTTTTGGCAGTGACGAAAATCACCGGAAAGCTCGGCCGATCCAGAACTGCTTTTGCTATCCAGCGACTCATCAGAGCTGCTTCCGATCGAGCGGTCATCGCTGGTGAAGCAGCGTTTTTTCATTGCTATGAAGCGTTTCGCCAACTTGTTTGTTGCGTTGAAGTACTTGGCTGTGGATTTGTGATTCCGTGAGTGCTGTTCGATGGCAGACTTCTTGTGCGTACCGTAGTCACAATTGAGACAGACGAAGCGAAAGCCGCCATTGTCGGCCAGGTGCTTGTAGACGTGATCGTCGACGCCGCGCGATTTGCCGGTGACGAAAGCGCACGGCTTGAGCAGACAGAGACGCGGCGGCTCGACGAATGCGACGAACGACCACTGCGCAGTGGTCTCGTCCAGCACGCACTTGAACGTGTCGGACGTCCGTGTGTTGACGCTCATACGGTCCATCTGCACTGTCAGATGCTTGTACAAGCTGTTCCCGAGTACTTCACCCGACGCAACGGCCATTTCTGTCGTCAGTCGTTCTTCGAGATTCCCAAGTTTCTCAACGACTGACTCTTTGTTAACTTCGTTCCAGCATCTTCCGAACAATATGTCGATGTGGTGAGAGTATTTGCCTGTGTTATCCAAGACGGTATTTGAGCTGGTACCATGAGTTGCAAGCATGTGATCTTCGACGATTTCTGGTTGCGTGCTGCTTCCGAACTGGCATTGTGGGCAGCGATAAATTTGTTTGACGAAGTGACACTGAAGAACGTGATTCAGTTTCTCTGCGCTTTCCACTCCGCACAGTCGACACTTGTCACCACTTCCGTTCTGTAGCGGTACTGTTTCTGCCTGAACAAGCGAAATGTTATTGGCATCGTGTACAAAATAACTACGCTATTCACTCACAGATAGTTCATCAGCATTCTCAAAGTTGAGCAGCTTCACAGTGTCTTCTAAATTTTCTGGCTCTGCCACTATTTTGACGGAGCGCCGCCGTTTAGGCATTTCCGGTGTGGCAATGGTAGTCGTCAATTGCTGAAATAAGAGCAACTTCTTTGAAAAAAGTGCTGATAAAAGCAGACTTGATCTTTCGTGTGATTGAAATCGACCTTGAGCGGCGTGGCCATTGATGCAGAACGTTTGCGAGTTACAATGCGCCCAACTATTAGAGACGACAGTGTCTTACTGGTCTGAAAAAGCATATGAATACAGTAGACCAGCAACACCATGAACAGCTTCATACGTCTTGCTGGTCGTGTTCGAGTGGCGTCAATGAAACAGTGCTGAGCATGAAAGGCGTTGAAGTGGCTACCGGAGCAGGAGTGAGAACCAAGGATTCGTCATTCGGTTCAGCTTCAGTCGTCTGCTCCATAGCTGAGGTCAATTTTGCGCGAACTTGGGTTGCCTGAACGAATTTAATGTGAGGTCAACCGACACTATAGTAATCTCACTTGGTGCGCAGAGTAAATATCGCCGAAGAATTTGCTGCATCGTGGACAACGCAGTTGGAATCGACGCGCGCTTCGGCTCGTACGTTTGCAAAGGTTTAAACGCCCAAGTTCGTGACAGGCTGAACATTGAGCGTCGCTGGCAATCTACAATTCATATGACATTGTTTTCACTAACTATTTAACATTTTTTATACTAGGACTGTTGTAGAATCGGCATATTTCATCCCACTACTTTTTGCAACATAAAAACTGGCAGATACCGTAATCTAGTGTAAACTTCAACCAGGGGCGGCGCTAGGGGGGAGCGGGAAATACCCCCCGTCTTTTTGAAAAAAACGTGTTCGCCACGTAGTGGTGAAAAAAACGTGTTTGCCACGTAGTGGCGAAATTTTTTGACAAATTTTCCCCCTGGTCTTTTCTGGCGCCGCGCCTGACTTCAACTATGCACTGGTGATTACGAATACCTTGATTGATGTATTGTTTGTGGTGACACCTCCTTGCGAACAAGACTGTGCCATGGTATTTGGTGAAAATTTCGGAAGTGAATCTGGTGACGATGGCGTACCCGATGGAGAATCTGGTAAGCACGGCTGTTCGGACTAAAATGAAACGATGGATCACTGAATTGAGAAAAATTGTACCTCGTAATTCTTTTGCGGAGTACTCGACAGGGTGGATTCGGTTGGAAACGGGGAAAATTCGCCGCCAAACGGAAATGATGAGATTGCGCAGCCATCCGAGGTGTGCGACTTGGCCAGAATCATGCAGAACTGCTCGTACTTGTCGGGGTTCTCCACAGTGCACACAGTGATCTGCAGCAATCTTATTTGTCGGGCATCATATCTGGGGCTTATTTCACTAAAGCTCAGCCAGCAATTAGCAATCAGCACACGCAAAGTATACCCATATTGATTGTTGATTGCGTGTGCTGATTGCTGAGCTTTAGTGAAATTGGCCCCTGCTGCTGTACCGTACCTTGGGAGGTTGATCGCGATGCAGCGACCGCAAATGTTCCCGAAGAGCGATGTAGGTCGGCCGTCGGCGCTCGCAGTACGGACACTCGAACGGACGCCATTCGAGATGCTCGTCGCCGATGTGTCGTTCCAGCTCGTCCTTGTTCGCCTTCTTCGTTTCGCACTCGCCACATACAAACTCTGCGCCACACGACGCCATTCTCGCTCTCATTGCGACGGTGATCGGTGTGCGAGGCAGACACTTGCACTGCCATGCGAGGGACGACTCTGCGCACTTTCCTGCATACCTGTCTGACATTTGTCCATCAATGTCGTCCGTATATGATATGCACATGAAAGCAACCGCCATCAGCCGACACCTAATTAAGACATTCTCTTTCATTGCTCTAGTTCATAACTTCATAACCATCGAGTATCCGATTTTGACACAGAGCGATAGAGGACTAACAATGGAGCGTGGTTCATGGCTGCAGAACACTTCCATGCTCTCACGCAAGACAACAATGATAAAAAAACAACAACAGATGCTTTAAGTGAGCCAGTCTTGGAAGTAGGCGCAGGAAGCTGGTGAAATGAGGTGGCCAGGTTTGCAATCAGTGAAGACGGGGCAATACAAGCAGGGGACGCGAGCGAGTCCCGTGGGTCCAGTGGCGGCGGCGCGCGCTCGGTACATGGGGTGCTTCTCGCCCGGCTCTCGTTCTGCTTCTCCGTCGAACACCACCGAGTCCAGCACGCGCTCAACGTCCTCAAATTCGTCCGTTAGACTTATCACATCAACTCAACCTACTTTAATCGTCAGCTCGATTCGACTAATCTTTAGATCGTTGATGTGTTGCCACACTTCCGTCGACGGCACAAATGACATTCGTCGCATTGCCGATAGATTGCTTCCATGCTTTTCCAACGCCAACTGACTGCGCGCTTTCAGAAACTGCAATGGGAGAAAATGCACGCAGAGATTTGCAACACTGAAACAACCACCCGTCAGGGAAGAAAATGATTAAAGACGTACTATCAAAAGAGTTTTGTAACGTTCATACTTTACAAACAAGTCGACGAAAAAACATAAATTGTAACAATAGAGAATAAAGGGGTGGTTTAAGTGGCCAGCAATGGTCGCCACTGCTCCTCTCGTCCTCGAAAGTACTGATGTTTTTCTCGTTTTGTTGCCGTTTGTATTATTCATGTGTTCGTGAGTGCGATAAAATAAATAAAAAAATCAAGCGAAGGACCTTGAGACACTGGTGATTGAGCAGATCGACGAACTGCGAGTCGAACTCCTGCTCCGAGTAGAAGGCGCCACCAGTGAGCGATGTGTCAGGCTCGAGGTCGTAGAGCATGTAGACGCGCTTCTTGGTGGCTCCGAGAGTCTTGATGGACTTGACGAGCTTGCGGTGTTCCAGCGTCTTCAGCACTTTGTTCAGCTGAGCCTGCGACAGTCCGCTCCGGTTGCGCACATCTCGTATCCAGATGCCGCGGTTCTCGGCTTCCTCGATCAGTCCGTACACGACGGCCTCTTCAGCACTCGCGCCCTTGATCTTCTCGGCGTTGTGCAGGTTGCGCAACTTGAGCAGGAAGTCTGCGTTTCCTGCGCCTGTTTTTTTCATCTCGATTCGGCCAGTCGACAGCAATTTGTTCACGGTCATTCCACGTTTCGCAGCGTCCATGTGCGCCGTCTTTGCCATCAACACCTGATTGGTTATGCCGTCTGGGTTCGCACTGAGCAGTTCCACCAACTGACTTTCTAGATCTGTCGTGTCGCTGCTCGCGCCGGCTGCCATTTCCGCTTCTTGTTTCACAACTGCGGTCATGGCTGGAGTTTCTTTGCTACTTTGTAGCAAAATGAATGCTAGTAGAGTCAATCAAGCAGAACATAAAAAACAATAAGGCATTAGCAAAAATTGTCCGCAAATCATGGACAAAAAACGTTACACAACTACGACACAGCGCTGTAGTTTTGCCGCATTCGATTACTGTAAACTTCGTATTGGGACAAATAGGACTTGAATGCAGTGTTTGGATTTTATTGGCACTTGAACTTTTCTTCGAAAGATCGATCTCACTTCGAACGCAATGAAATGAATACAAAACGACGAAAACAATTGCACGTTTACAGCAAATAAATATCATTGCGTTCAAGTTCTGCTGTTAAACTGCACAATTCGGATGAGATAAGGATCGAGGAAACAACAAGGAAAAGAAATAAAAAATGGATAAACAGCATCTACGGCGCAACTAGATTTGTCTTAGTTGTATGTACACGAACAAGTACAAGTACAAGACACGGCCAACACGTGACGCTACAATGTACAGCGAACAAAAAGCATTGCATCTGACTGTCATTATTGCAGTGACGGAAAGCACCATAGACGTTGCACGGGCTCCAAAAAGCCCACAACTACCGTATTCACCAGGCTGAGGGATCCTTGAGCCGCTGGTTGCTCCTCCACAAGATGACGATCATGAACACCATCGACAATAACAGCGCGCAGCACAGCGCTGACGGCACTAGCAGAATGGCCATCGGCACGCACTGCGCATGCTCCATCCACCGTCGGGTGTCAGGTCGCACTGCTTCCGCCGCTCGTTCGATCGCCGATCGCAAACGCCGGTCGTTCGAGCTCAGTCCGAAGTCTGCCCCACATAAAAATAGTTAGCACCCAAAACAGTTCAGTCCCTACCGAGTTTCGGATCCAGCACGTCGAGCTGCTGTGAGCGCACATCCACGTCGGTGACAGATGGCTGGGCGAAGACATTTTCCGTCGAATCGTCCACCGAATGCGCGGCTACATCGGCAGATCGCACCAAGCGTCGTCGCAACTCCGGGCAAACCGGCCGCTGAAGAAATATTGATGAATATCTCAGCCAATTGTACAGTCCGAAACTCGGCGACCAGACCGGGCAAAAAACTACGGTATCTAACGCAAAAGATATGTGCGGGCCTGATCGGGCAATACAAACCATAGCGTATTGATTTATATGCTGCGATGCTTAGTAAACCACGCCCCGGTCTGGACGCCGAGTTTTTTGTAATATTTGTATTGAACGTACGGGGCATTCGCCATCACGAATGTCAAGTCGGACACTGCACTGAAAGTTGACGACTACCTAAAACGACAACAGTTGAAATTTGTCGAACACTAGGGAGAGGAGAGGAACCCTGTCGGCGAATTTAAAGGCGTGTGCTTCTTTTTGTGCCATTAGGTTCCCTGGTCCATATTCCAGATTGGAAAGCAAAAACTTGTCCACGGAGCAGCTGAAGAACGATCGAGAAATATAGAACGAAACGAATTGCAAATTCTTCTACCCTTGATCGTTTAAAATGACAAACTGAGCGCCCGTTCCATCTTCAACATGGCAGCTGTGTACGGTCATGCACCAAAGTCCTGAAGTAAACAACAACATTAAACACAACTTTCGGACGGGTCAAACGGGAAAATTGAATGAAGAAATCAGGGAAATTGAATTGTCTCTGACCTGGGGCTGATGATTCGCAAGTCCATTTGTGCAAAAGTTTGTCACCCACAGCGACGACGGTCAGGGGTTCTTTTGTGGCCGGATCGAGCACTTCATAACGGCATCGAGGCATTTCCGCCAACTCCGTAAATGGCTCCAAACTTCGCATACTGACTGTCAATGGGAATGTGACGGTCTTTTCGGCCTCCATGTAGAAACAACTAATCTCGAATCCCTGCAGCGATACGGTAATGCTGCACTTCATTATCGCTTCGATGGTACGACAAAACAGACGGATAGAATCACCAGCACCGCACTTACTCGATCGACTTTTGTGACGAACTCATTGTGGAAGGATAACATCACTTTCACGTTGACAAAGAGACCTGGCGGATTACTCTGAAATGGTGTTGTCGAAGGTGATAGTTTCGTCAAGTCAACTGACGCTTCTCGTCGTTTTCACGTCGCATTGGTCTTTTCGAACAGTGATGGAAGTGGTTTTTTTGCCCGTGTCGCGCGTCTGACAGCCCTCTTCGTTGGCGTGGCCGACGACGAACACTCGCCCCTCAAAGATCTGCTCCGTCAAGAACACGACATCGATCGTATCCTCGCCGCACTCGACTTCGGCTTTGCCTAAACCAGTGCGTTGTTGGCTGCACAAGCGCAAAACCCTGCGGATCAAAGACGCGCGACGGACAGTCAGTCGGCCAGACTTTTGCTTTCGCGACGAATGGCGCAACCAGGCACATGACGTCACTCACCGATCTGTCCATTGGGAATTGGAATGGAGTGCACAGTGGACAGTAAGGCGGCGAAGAGGACGACGAGCTTGCTGAAAAAGCGAGAAGCAGGTGAGGGACTGGTACGGAGCGGCACGAACCTCATGGCGCGCGGATGCGGAAGGACAAGTGGAACAGTGAGCACGAGCAGCAGCCGCATCAAGGACGGATCGGGGGGCGAGACTGAAGGGCCGTCCGATCAGAGAAATCGCGACGACGCTCCGCCGAGGTTCTATTGGCGAAAGGTCGGTTTTCAGGCGCCCAACACTGACATACTTGTTATCACTGGTGAAATCGGTGCCCTGGCGTTTTTGTTTAGGACGGTCCATCTGTAAAATGTCGGTCAGCGAGCGGCGCGTGTCTGTCGGGACAACTTTCGCCTTGATCCGACTCGTTTGACCGTCTCGGCCGCCACACACTGCTGAGCGCGGAGGGCGGACGCTGTAACCGTTACGCTGCTCTGGCCTGTCACCTCCGACCCCGGCCTCTGATCCCACTTACCCACTTCGCATCCAATTCCGCAGTCCGCGCCGACCGCCGTTTTTCTCTCCGCCTTTTCATTCGCCCCATTTTCCCCACTCTCTTCGCACATTCCCTCGAAACCCGTTTCGTCGAAAGATGCGCCAAAGATTTATTGCCCACCTGCACACTAATCGATTACTGTCTGCATCATTGTTCTTCGCACTTGACCAACAATAACACTGTTTTAACTGTTTAACCATGCAAGTGGTGCATCAGTAACAAGCAAGTGTTCACGAATTTCCTGAGCTGCGAGTTGAGGGCCGTTGATTCTGTTTCTGCAAGTTGAATTTGAGATCGAAGAGCGACGAGGACGCTTGCGGGACAGTGGACGGCGGAGGTGACGGCTGCCGCTCCTGGTCGCTGTACTCGTAGTAGTCGGCGTTCGGTGTGTCAAAGGTGTCCGCATCCGGGTAGGTCGGGTCGGTCGACCGAGTGGCGACATTGGGCGAATTCTCACTGAACAATGTCGACAATTCCAATCGTCGCCGCTGGCGATATTCGCGCAGGCGCTCAAGTCTTTTTCGCATCAGATCAAATTTGGGCGGTTCAGTCGTCGTCGAGGTGGGAAAGTCTGCGATAGCCGCCAAGCCGTCGTCCGGCGCCTCCGTCGTCGTGGACGTGGACAAGTCTGCGACAGCCGCCAAGCCGTCGCCCGGCGCCTCCGTCGACTCGTGCCTGACCGCGTCGCCCGGCGCCTCCGTCGACTCGTGCCCGATCGCGTCGCCCGGCGCCTCCGACGACTCGTGCCTGAACGTGCCGTTGGTGGCCAGATGAGTGTCGGTGAGAATGTTGGAGAGCGAGTCGGCTTGCGGAGGGGCAGTGCAGATGGAGAGCGAAAAGTACTGCACGCCCTTCTCTTCTTGCTCGGAGAACTTGTTCGGTTCCTGTAGGTGATCGACGGTATTCAGCACGCAGTTATCTTTGCTCTGAAAACGGCGATGATGTGCCGAAATCGATGTCGCCAATAGGACAGCAATTACCGTCGGAAAGTACTGGCCAGACCGGCAAGTGAACTCGAATTCTTTGGACGCGCTCAGACACAGCTCGACGCACTGCTGGTAGTCGTCGACCGTGCTCGTCAGCTGTTCGAAACCGATCAGCGCCATGCTTGGGAAGCGCTCAATGACCGCCGACGACGGGCAAAGCACTGTCAACTCATCTGTCGCAAAAACAAGAGTCACTACCACTGTTCACTTACCGCATTTTCAGAAATTATAGCACAGGGATCGGGCCAAAAACACAAGGGCCCCCTTTATGTTTTCAGTTTTTGGCAAGTGTTCAAGGCATTTTTGACGAAGGTTGAAATAATTATAGCACAGTGCTATAATTTCTGAAATACGATACGTCGCTCACACAAAACTGACCGGGAATGCACATTTTTTCGTAGAAAATAGTTTCGACGTTGTCGCGCAATTCGCCGGCGCCTCCGAGGGGCTGCGATCGGTCAGCGTAAATGGTGCAATCGAGGGTGAAAGTATTGTAGACAAACGATAGACACTTAATTGGTGCGTTAATACTCGCCTGAAAGAACAACGATGGTTTTTTGTAAGAAAAATTGCGCCAACCCCGTCAGTCAAACACGCGATAACACACTCTTCTTCTCTGTGGTCGAAAAACGTCTCTCCACGCGCCAGGATGTCATATCCATCCGATCGTTGCAACAGAGGCGTCGTCTTCAACGGGCAAGATCCTATAATCAGGGAAATGGAACAGGGAAATGCAACCAAATGTGCAACCTACCATTAACTCCAGTGGATAAGTTTTCAGTCACTGTGGGCTGTGTAGTAGTGAAAAAAGCAGTATCTGTACTGGTGGCGAACTGTGCTGATGTAGTAGGGGGCAGATCGGTAAACGCCGTCGGCAGTGGAGACAAAGGTTCGACAGTGCGGAGTTGCGGAGCGTTGAGGGCACGACTTCTGTGCTGGCAACTCGGCAGCATCTCGTAGTAGTCCACGCCGTCGTACCTGTGGAAGCGCCCCGGTAGTTCGTTCCCCGCGTGCGCGAATAAGTCGCACATCCCCCGATCGCGATCGAACGTCAGAGAGCGGCATTCGTATCCTTGAGGTGTTGGCCCCGACCTCATGCACATATCGGCGCAGCTCTTCTCGTCCATGTTAATGCGGCGTTCGTAAGGAGTCGCCTAAACAACACTCTCGAAGATATTCCTTCCATTCCATCGGCTCTGCACTGTAGAGCGCTTACGTCCAAAATAACGCAGTTTTGCGTGAATGTAAAACATTCGGCCAAATGGGGTGCAAAAGCGTCGAGCGGACTGGGTGTTCTAGCCACGGGCTGACGACGACGGTCACCGCGAGTCGGCGGGGGAGTACGGTATTTGTTGGGCGCTCGACGTTGGTTGTCTGCTGGCCGAGCAACAGCTAAACAGACAATCAAAGTACTCATCGTCACAGATCATCAAACAAACAGTCATCGGTCGGTTGCTTCAAACTACCGCGACGCGAAGGATAAGCGAAATGAGAACGTTGAAGCGGCGAAAACTGCTGCGCGACGACGGAGCAGATGAACGCAGCGACGAGAAGCGGAGTAGCGCGAAGCATGACGAGGAAAACCGAAGACAAGTAGAGTCGGGGATTCAGAGGAGAGATGGAGGGCGCAAGGACGGGATAAGCGGGTCAGCGGCGGCGAGACACAAAGAGCGCATCGTCTCCGTCTGAGGACGCCTGCCTCTGCACGCGACTCGCTTGAATGTGGGCCGGACGGACGACGAAGACGAGTCGCGCGTTCGTGCTTATTACGCCAAGCGCGCCCTTGCCCTTGTCAGTCACATCGCATCCGTTTATTCCATATTCCTCTAATTCGCTGCACAACGCACACATCGTCGCGGTCAACCGCACCAAAATGGCCAATCACCGCGAAAACTGCCGTCGGTCGCCGCCCGGCCGTCCTTTTACTTGCTTGAACACCTTGCGCTTGAAGTCGTCCTTCTTCCCCTGATAGCCGACGGCCGTGTCCCGCGCACGCGAGTTCAGCTTCGGCTTGTGCGATATGGCTGCAACAGAAATGGTCGATATTAGGGCTGTAACGGGGACGGGGAAAATCAAAAGTCGGGGATGGGGATGGGGATCCCCGCGGGGACGGGGAATTCCCCCTCCCCGTTACAGCCCTACTCCTTATCTGGTACAAAATGTTGACTATGTTCGCAATGATTATGATTATTGTCGTTTGATTTCAGTTGGCCGAATATGTGCACATTTTCACGCTCGGAATAAGTCGGCCATTCGGTTGCTCCATATTTCTCAGCTCGTGGGACAAGCAGGTAAGACGAACTACATTGACGATCATCGTTGTGTAATTTTTTTACATTCAATCGAATCATCTCAACTTGCGTTCTTCGAAACGCTGTGATTATCCTATTGAGTAACGTTTAGTGAAAGCTTCTTTATTCAAATAACTGTTTGGAATTAATTCGTAATGAAATGAGAATCAATCAGTTACCTTGTTCTCGTTTTTACTTTATTCTTGTCTGACCTCTGGCCATTTCGTCTACAGTAACGTGATCTAGTCATGTCGCAAGGTGCCTTTCGATATTTTAGCCCCATCAAGGTAAACCTGTCACTTCTGCCACGTAAAACGTAGCCGATAATTGCAGCTAATTAAAAATATCGCATGAAGAATCACAAGGATATATCGCACTGGTTTTTATGCGAT
>JAQGCX010000471.1:0-16646 GCA_034700205.1 Plectus parietinus | reverse complement strand
CCAAACAGAGGTAGGAAAGGTGGTGAGTCTGCGATACCAGAGCCAAGTTTTTTATTATTCTCTTTCAGGGTGGGTGAAAAGTCGCGATACAACTTTGTTTTTGAATAATTTTTCAACAATTCCACTGTTTAAAATTCAAATTTTAGTATTTCTGAGAAGTTCTGGTACGTTATTCAATGCAAAAAGAAACCCACCGAGACAAGATTACGGGTTTTCATTTTCTTCAAATGTATTTCAGTTCAAATTTGACTAAATCTTTTCTAAACCACCGTCATCATTTCGAGATCACAACAATTCAAGACCAATTACCAATTCTTAAATGATACACTCGGCTTAAATAGTATTTTCAGTGCAAAACGTTAGGGTGGCTGGGGCGGAGGAGGGGTTACGGTGGATATAATCACGGTTATGGTGGATGGGGAAATCAGGGGTATGGAGGTTCCCCCAGTAGTCTGACCTATAAGGACATGTCCTTATATTTTTCAATCCCCTAAAAATCGAAATTTTGCTGCAAGAGTATTTGATCCAGATTCGATTTATTTTTATTTTTATTTTGGAAAAACGCGAAAGAAAAGCGAGCAAAGCACTTCCTCCAAGCTACTCAAAGCCCAGTTATCCATCGCCATCTCCAAGTTACCCTTCCCCAAGCTTCCCAGCTCCAAGTTATCTGTCCCCCAGCTTCCCAGCTCCAGCCCCAAGCTTCCCAATACCAAGTTATCCGTCTCCTAGTTTCGCCATATTGGATGCGCCATATTCACTCGTTATTGAAGGCGAAATTCACACTAATTCACAAAAATTTGCATAAAATCAGCAGATCGCATCCGTTCAATTTGAAATTTTAAACATGGTCTAAATTACTGTCTGAGGCATATTTGAAACAAATTTCAGTTTAGTCTGACGCGTATAGCAAACTTGCAGTTATTCAAACACTCACCCTTTTGGTTGGGTCACCAAATCGTCTTATTGTGTATCCCCGACAACTCGATTTGTGCGTTAACAGAAAATTCGAGATTGTAAAGTGTATATTTATTGCTAAAACTTTTTAAAGACAGTCGATCACATGTTTTTGCATCGGGACGTTAAAATAACGAAAATTGAATTTTCTTGAAATTTATGAGCAGAAACGCAGAAAACCAATAAAACATCACATAAAGCTGCAAAACCTGAACCAAACAAAATGAAATTTAAAGCACGTTTAAGTAAGTTTTTGAATCATATGTACGCCAAATTTGAACTCAATCCAATGAAAACTTTTTGATCTGTAGACGGTCAAACCCTCACCCTTTTCGTTGGCCACCCTGTATACCACAGGCGCGCAGGACGTTTAGAATTACCCTCTACGGTGAGAGCACGTTAATATGTTACACCCTGTTTAGACCAAAGAAGGGCATGGTAGGTATGACATAAAAGTTGAATCTGCATTGAAGAAAATGAACTTTAATTTATGAATGTTTCGGCATTCTCCGATTGTTCCATTGTTTCGCTAAGCACATATCGTTCTTAGCATCAGCAAATTGCGAGGAGCTTCCTGATCAACAGCAATTGCAATTGACTGACTTTTTGTCTAAATTCTAAAGCCGATGTTTCTACTTATTTCAATGTCAGTAATACCCACCCACGTAACATTTCTCAATCAGTAATTGTCGATCACGCAAGTTTCTCACTGTCAGAAGTTGATACCGGTTCTGCAACACTTGGTGGATTGAAAAGACGACGATGAAAAGTTTTTCTTTGAGTACCTTAACAAACGCGAGTTTGAATTGCCGTGTGACGTAGTCCGATTATGTGAACCTCAGACAACCAACGCATCCATTTTGGGCTTTGATCATCCTTGTCGTTGTTGTCGCCCACAAACCATCGACCAGGACTACAAAGCAGTTGCAAATAATTGAGAATGTAGTGCACGCCAAAAACCTTTACACTATTGCTGCGAATTTCACTGTCAAATGCAAACTTTTGCTGTTACTTTGCTGCGAAATGTTCTTCTTCTACAAGCATTCGTTTTGCCTTTCTCTTTGCTGATCGAAACCAACATACTTGCAAATGATCACGAAGAAATAACAGTGTAAGTTAATTCAGTAAAACAATGATTCCGTTTGAATGTTACAGACCTAAATGTTCGAATGGCTTTTGGTTTTTTCCCATCCCCGTACTTTCCCCATCCCCACTGTTCATCCCCATCCCCATCCCCGTCCCCGTTACAGCCCTAGAAATAACGTAAAAAAAGCGGACGACAAAAAAGTCGTTAGCCTATTCTATGAGGAGAAGTTGGGGGCGAATGTTAAGGTCGGACGAGACACTTTTCGTCACATCTATTTGTTATTAGTACCAATTCGTCAGAGATGTGACGAAAAGTTGTGGCGAAAATAGTCGTCCGAGTTATTGATACGGCTACTGGATGCAAAGTGAAATTACCAAATGTCCGTCGGTCCGAAATAATCGCTTTCGATTGCGAAATATCGTAACTGTGTATTTTGCTCTAAACGATGTGAATTTCAATTGGGACGGCAAATTTGTGACTTTCCAAAAATCAATGCAAGTTTTAACATTTGTATGTACGGTGTGTTTGCTGATGTGGAAACTTTACAGGCGATCTCTTTGACGAAGGGCAATGGAGCTCGCAAGACCAATTCTTCGAGTACGTCGCCCGTTTTGATTCGCTGTTCGCTGTCGACGACCAAATTCAGCGTTTCCACGTCGCTGGAAATCATGACATTGGCTTTCACGACGTGTTCGTTTCGGTCAAATTTATTGCAATGCGCATTGTACTTAACTTTTCAGGCTGCATCCGTCGCGGATTGCTTGGTTTCGCCAAGGATTCAATTCGTCAGCATCGGTCGACTTAGTGGAAGTGCGCGGAAATCTGTTTGTTCTCATCAACTCGATGGCGATGGAAGGCGACGGGTGTCATCTGTGTACTGCAGCCGAGCGGCAGATTGACCAGATAGCTCGATCGTTGCGCTGCGCCGCCAATTCAACTGCCAACTGTCGAAATGTGAAGAAGCTGTCGGCTCCTTATTCTCAGCCAATTGTTATGCAGCACTTTCCATTGTTCAGGTAAGTGCCATTGTATTTGTACAAAATGGCAATGGTTGCAGTTGCTTAAAGAAAGACCTTTGTAGTCAAATTCATACTTGCACTGTAAAAGGACTGACCAGAGATTTGTATTACAACAGTTGACTAAAAAAAAGGGCTGACCAGAGATTTGTATTACAACAGTTGACTAAAAAGCAAGAACAGTTGAGCAATCTCCGGCCAGCCGCCTTTGCAGTAGTCAACTGGGTTCAAAACTGTTTGAGATTTAAAATTTCATTTTACTCTTAAAATTTTGTTTGCAGAGAGAGCGACGCGTTGTGCTCCGAACCAGACGAGGCCCCGGCCCGCTTGAAGACGAATGCTTATCGCGAACTGTGGGATTGTCTGAGTCGGTCGTCGACCAACAAGCTTCTTGACGCATTGCGACCTCGTGCCGTCTTCTCCGGTCACAGTCACTATGGCTGCCGAACAGAGTGGCGATCGCACTCTTTCGTCGAATGGACGATCGCATCATTTTCATGGCGGAATACTCCTCAGCCGTCCTTCCTTTTGCTTTCTGTGTCGCCCAAAGAGTTATCCGTATCTAAATGTCTGATGCCCAACGAGTACGTTGTGATCGGTATTTATATTGTTGGCATTGCCTTGCTGCTTTCATGGATTGTATTGAACTGTCGAAGCTGTTGCAAATGGCGGAAAGTACGCACACTTTGAGCGCTTATTTTCGTCCTGAGCTGAATGGAAATCGCCAAAACGGCCAAATGATCGAAGCTGGTGTTTGAACAGCAACAAAGGATAACTTTTATCTTGTTAATTCCGGCCCGACATCGACGAATAAGCAGAAGCTGATGATGAGTGCTATCGCAATCAATTACTGTTTCAATTTGCGAAAAAAGCGAGGCACTTCGGGAACCCACCTTTTGACAGCATTTTAAAGGCTGTAACTGCATAAATAAAGCCAGGCAAAGGCGCGCGCATTTGTACAGAACGACAACCGACCGAAGCATCACCCGATCATAGGCCATGCAAACATTGAAGACATGTGACATCAATCAACGGATGCATAAAAGCTGTGCAATTTGACGGGGCGACATGAACACGGGGATTGGGAAGACGGCACAACTAAGCGAACGGAAAAAGCAACCAGAAACAAAATAGCACTTGGAAAAATAAGCATTTGCTATGATACACACAAATAATATCAGCACCTTGGTTGACTACTGCAATCTACATATACCTACAGCAAAGGCAAAAGTGGATAAGCGCACATTCTCCCTGTGCTCACTGAGTAACGGAGGAAAGAAAGTATAGCACAAAATAACGCGTTCCATTAGTAGTCGGACATATTGCACCTTCACTACTCGTTCGCACTCGCAAAAGTGGCTTCAGTCTTGGCAATTGGGAGGTGAAAATCGCGTTTCGCGGAACAGTAACATCAACAAGAAAAAGAAAGAAACAACGCATGTGTGGCAACTTGGGATACTTTGGGACGACAGGACTTGGCAAGCGAAACTGTGTGGGTGCAAGTACAGGCAGGCGGCCATGATAGACAATGGAGCAGAGCAGATATGGACGAGAAGGCAACGAGTCACTGCTGGTTGGTCGGCTACAAATCGGTGATCGGCTTGTCGGCACCGCCCGTACGAAGCCAATGCACATGGCACTGATGGCATAGTAAATGGTTGCCGAGCGGAAAGCAGCGCTTGGTCGGTTCGTCCGTCAACTGCAGACCGCAGCCCTGCAAGTAATTCATCATTACAGTCGGAAACTCAGCGACCGGACCGGGTAAAAAACTACGGTACCTAACGCAAAAGATATGTGCAGGCCTGATCGGACAACACAAAACATAGCGTATTAATTTATATGCTACAATGCTTAGTAAACTACACCCCGGTCTGGACGCCGAGTTTTTTATAGTACGCAGTCGCACACTTCTGAAGACCATCGCCATTACTGTAATTGACGCAACGCAAGAAAAACCATGAGAAATTGCCCGACATACCTCACAAACATAACACTCGATGTGGTAGTCGCGATTGATCGCCACAACACGAACCGTCTCTCCCGTTTCCTAAACATTTCCAATGCACAATAAACACTGAGGACAAGTGCGACAAAAAAGACGCGTACAGTTGCTGGCAGAATCGGTTTGCTGCAGGCGGCGCACTTGGGAGCGAAGAGTCTGTGGTAGTCGTTGATGCAGTAGACCTTGCCAGCGCCGTCCAAGGCGAATGGAATTCCGTCGAGACATTCCTTGCACGCGTGGCACTTGAAGCACAACGGATGGAACGACTTGCCTACGGCTTGCAGCACCTGCAAAAAAGAAAAGTAAGCAAGGAGAAGGAATGCACACGCCGACCATGTCCATGATAAGATGATTGCAGACGGCGCAGCGTTCGGCGCTCTGCTGGAAACCCGAGTAGAGGTAGTCTTCCTCGCAGTAGGTCTTGTCGTTGACCTCGTAGAAACGCTTGCCGCGCAGCGCCCGACCACAAGAGTAGCAAGTGAAGCAACGGCTGTGGAACAGATGTCCGAGCGCCTGCGTGGCGTCGGCCGGATCTGTTACCGGCTGATTGCACTGACGGCATGTGCCTTGAAGAAAAAAATGTCGTTCGCATTCCGTAACTAACAACGATGCAGTGTAAATTAAGACGGAACGCCCCTCTGCCGCCAACGAGAGGGCGCGCACGGCGCTCTGCTCGACCGCAAGCAGGTGGCTAAAAACGCCGACTAACGATGCGGTCTCTTCAAAACGCAGCAGCATAAATCTCTCGCGCGCTTCAAATGCCAATTGCGTTGCGGACGCGCAAGTGCGCAGTGCAGCGCAAAGCCCCGCAGTTTTTCACATACCGACTTCCCTCGAGTGTATTGCCCACTTGCACGCCGACTGCCCATCCCCGAATGCACGGCCGCGCATTTCCTCCTCGCAGTTCAGTTCGCCGGCGAGGGCGTTTCAATCGCCGACAAAAGCCGCCCCTCGCCGCGCTATTTGCTTTCTCCCTCCATTGCGCTTCCATCGAAACAACAACGACCCCGCCGGCCGACGCGGTCGACCGCCCTTCCTCGATTAGGGAAAGGCGACGTTTGCTTTCGCCCAGCGAGTCGGCGTCATCCAATCCGTCTATCCGCTCAACGACGCCACACAGTCGCGATGACAGTGCGGGTCGTAAACCGCGTCTGAACCAGCGTCTTTCCAACCGCACTGCGTTCACCACTGCGTTCACCACAGCAAACCGTCAAGTCGTTAACCCACTTGAACGTGCATGAATAGTTGGCACGCTCACCGTAAACAGCGTGGTCTTTGTTGGCCAACTCCTGCTCCACCTCATCCTGCAGACGTTCGAACATCCGCTGTTGCGTCTCCAAGGCCTCTAGGGAACTGTTACTGCGCGGTTTCATCTGGTTGGCGAGACGCCACGGAGGGACGCGCCCTGCGCCGCCCGTCGACGAGCCACTGCTGATTGTCGGCGATCGGTTAGTCATGTCGCTCGACGATGACGACGCGTCCTTCCGTCCTCCCGGCGAAATTGCCTGAAAAGAATCCATTCAGTCGCCGCCGCCCAACGACAACGTCGTCCACCCCCGAAAAAACAGTAATCGCCCCGTATCCCACACATGGCACCCATGGCGAATCCATGACAACAGCGCCGAGGTCTCGCGCGCACCAATGGTACTCCGCTTCCAGCGCCCGGCCATTCATCCATCACGCATTCACTCGGCCACTAGACTGCATGTCATTATCGTTACAAACCGACGCCGAAACAGCGCCTCTGACAGACAAACTAGTCGCTGTCGCTCGCAAGGTCAATAGCGACGCTTTTAATTGCGCACCGACAAAATTGTACCTCGTGGGAAGAACGATGCGGCGACACGGTGAACGTGTTCGTGTAGCTGGTCGAAGTTTTCATAGCGGGCGGCGGAATTCGGTCGAGGGCGCCATCTCTGGTTGCGGGCTCTTTGTGAGCGGCGCCGTGTCGCGGTCGCTCGTCGCCCAGCGAACTGTTGAGAGTTCGCTCGAATTTAGTGTACGCTTCTTCCAGGTCCACGGCCGTCTCATCCGTCTCGTTGATGCGCAACGGTTTCGCATGGAATACGCCTTCGATCACTGGCCGTTGATTGCCGCTGCGAACGTGGTTGTTGGTCGAATGAAGCGAACGCCCCTATACATGCGGGTGAAATGAATGGAAAAATAGACAGACAAGAATGCGACGTACAGGACTGAACAGCGCCGACTCGGGCGCATGACTAGCGCTGCGCGCTCCGACGTACGGCACGGCGATGGGCGAAAGGAAGCCGGCGCGGGTGGGCGTACTGCGCGTCGAGTCGAAGCCGTTCGAATGATAGTTGGGCGCCGCCGCAGCGAATCCGCTGAACTGGCGCTTGATGTTAGGCGACTGAGTCGGGCGAACCGCCGAGTTGTCCATGACCGGCGGCGTTTTCTCGTGCGGCGACGGAACGGCGCGTGACGCGGAGAAGACGGCGGGCAAAGTCGAGTCGCCGACGCTCGAGTAAGAGCTGTACGCGCTGCTGCTGCCGTTGTCGTTGACGCCGACGCCCAAGTGATGTCCAACGCCATTGGTCGCCATCTGCGGCCGGTGGAACGATGGTGGTGCAGTGGGCGCTGGAGTGGGCGCCGGAGAAGGCGCTGGAGAAGGCGCCTTCGGTTCGGCGTACGGGTTCACTGGACGATTGCTTCGGCGAACTGCGCTGGTCATTTCAGCCACTTCCTCCTTGCTGATTTTCTGCTTCTCCAGTTCGAGAAAACAGTTCTTGTTGCTGTTTTTGTTATTATTATTGTTATTATTTGTGACCAGTAGAACAGCCGACGCCCCTCCATCCATTGCGATTTTCTATAAAATGAGTTTTAGCGACATTGCTAGCATTGAAATTCACCTTTGTTGTTTCAATATGTGATTTGTTCGCGTAGGGGTGACTGGAGCTGATTTGGAACTTGCGTACTTTCTCCAAGAAGACTGGATCGTTGGCGTCGCCTGTGACGAAATCCTTGTGATTCTCGGCGACACCGTTGGAACGTGGTGACATCAAGCTCGCGTTTGTGGACACGATTTTGCGATCGGGCAATGTAGAGGTCTTCTGGTGACTGCCGTACTCGTAGCCATTCATGACCGCCTCCTGTTCAGCCTTGTTCAAGTGGCGCTGCGGAGGCGGCATACCGAAGTTGTCCAAATCGCGGAGCCATTCGCGCGCCTCACGATCCGTCTGCGCCAATTCGTCCATCGTCTGGCGCAGATAAACTGCTGTAGAGCGAAGAGTCAATCAATGGGCATGGGGGACGGACGCGTCGGTCAAAAAAGTAGACTGACTCAAGTGTCACGCCAGAAAACGCACTCTAACATGAACAACACCTACGCGTTGAAGGTAAATGCAATGCGGCAAAGATCTGGGCTGTAGTTTTGCAGTTAAAAGCAACGCATGCAACAAGTCAAACAAGTCGCAACGTCGTGGGCTGTGGCAGCCGCCTTCCTTTACCGCGTTCGCTGCGCGACGCTGTTTTTAGCATATCAAAACTGAAAAGAGAGAGCATAAATTTGTTTGGAATTTCGGCAATGTCTGCATCGTTTTGCTCGCTACGACGTGTGCGAAAAATGGTGCTCAATTATACTTTCATCAATGTCTCGAACGGAAAATTGGTTCGACATTGTATTACGGTAGATTTTGTACCTACATTTGCTAGACCAATTCTGTCCTGAGCAAACTATCGTCCGTCGACGCTGCGATGCCCAGAGCAGTTTCAGTGATTCTCGGAAGAAGAAGAAGAGCAGTGCATTGAAATTCTCATTCCTAAACTGAAGATGCAACGTCAGTGCGGCGTGATGTCGTATCGAATAGGATTGGTGATCCTTCGACCCGTCGGAAGTCGCTGGTTGCCTGTGTCGGCCAGTATTCACCAAACCGCTTGCTGCTCCTCAAATGATCAGCCTATGTCGAAGACTGTTGAGACTCGCTCGAGTTCTCGATCCCGTATGGCCGGGTTGAACACTTCGTCGCTCAATTCCTTCAACTTGAAACAGTTGGGCCTTGGAGGTGTGCGTCGGCCGATACTGTGCACTCGTCCGTCGTCGTCACAAGTTCGGTGGAATTCTTCTGCTTCATACTTGGGTGTTGGCGGCAAAAACGTGCGTTTTTAACATGCCAGTTTGTGTCGAGTTATCGAACAATTTAGATCAATTTAAACGATCTGGGAGCGATTCCTGACGTCCCCATCGTTCCTGAACCACTGCCGCCTGTAGCAACGGTGCAGGAATTGTGGTCGGCTGGCGAAAGCGTCCTGGAGCCGCTGGGAATTTGGTCGGCGTATACGCCCGCCAGCTACATCCGCTGGGGTCTGGAGTCATTTCACCAGCATTTTGATGTGCCCTGGTGGTTGTGTATTGTCGGAGGTATGGAGGTATTTCTCGCTTGCAATATGTGTTTAATTATTATTGAGTATTATTCATTATTAAATCATATACTTAGCCTTATTTTTTGTATAATGCAAGATGAATTGTATGTATGGATTCGACTCAATATCAATAGTAAACTAGGGCTAACAAAGCGTTTAAGACAGGTTTTAGAACACGCGAAGCTTTCAGTAAAAAGTTATAGGTGTAACTTACTTAATTATCGATTGGTATATGCCTGTCTTATACCCGATTAGTTTCTTTACAGTGACTGTGGTTCTACGTCTGGGCCTCTTCTGGGTGCCGGTTCTTTCGCAGCGAAACGCTGCCAGAATGCAGCAACACGCAGGTCCATTGTCGAAGTTTGATGAACGCATGCAAGACGCGAAGGCGGAGGGCGACAACCAAGGAGGTTAGTCGCATTCATTTGCAATGCAGTGCAACGATTCGCTGTTTAGTGCATTATGCTATGCGAGAGAAATCTGACTACATGAAGAGACATGGCATGAGTCTGCTGCGTCAGTTCCAGATCATGGCGATCAACGGCATGGTATTCATGTCGTATTACGTGGCGCTGAAGAAGATGGCGAATGCGGATATGCCCGGCTTCAGTACCGAGGGTCTGTGGTGGTTCACCGATCTGGCTGCTTACGATCCCCTCTACATACTACCCATAATTTCTGCAGTCACCGTCGGCATTGTTATTCATGTAAGTGCTTTGTTTTTAACTTTCTTGTTAGCTTTCTTTTTTCATTCATTGTGATTTTTTACCGTGCTTTCATACTACGCCAACGTAACATGTTACGCGGGTTTTTTAGCTTCGGTTTTCTGTTCAGGCTTAGGCTTAGGCTTAAGATTAGTTAAGCGAGTGTCACAATGCGTATTGGCGTATGCGTGAGCTCGTGGGCGTTTTTGGGTTCCAATTAGGCTCTTCGTTTTTGTTATGCATTCTTGGTGAGACCTACTTAACTTTAGGACTGATGACGTCATGCTCACAGTTACGCCGGTCTCACCAAGAATGCATAACAAAAACGAAGTAGGTAATTGGTCGTCGCTATCTCACTTGTTATTTTCAGTGTACCCACGCTATTCCGGTCCCGCTCCCGCCCCCAATCGCTTCGGCATTTGGCCCGGCTACCGATGGGACGGTGTTGACAGGTCCAACGGATTCGAATCCAAACTGTTTCAATCCTCCAATGCCCGCCAAGCTGAGCAGGAAGAATTCTACAAGTGGTCGATGGGATCTTATGAATGATATATTATACACTTGCATGTTTTCTGTTTACGTTTTCATTGACCATTGAAGATAAAGCCACTACCACTTTATTTTCGCTGAATAATAGTTGTGATGGATTCTTTGTTTCCACAAATACTTGCGACCATCGCTCCGTTCTGCTACTGAGTTCAAGTGAATGTTTTCGCAGATGAGTGGAGCAAACAGTGCTCAAACGACCGTCAGTATTGTTGAACAGATCAAGCGTCAAGGAGTGTTCGATGATTTTCGCAAAGCTTGCTTGGCCGATCTGGAAGACAACGTGAGTGGCAATTACATGTTTGCTTGGCTCATGCATTTCTGGAATCGTTTCTGGAATCGTTTCTGGAATCGTTTCTGAAATCATTTCTGGAATCATTTCTGGAATCATTTCTGGAATCTTTTCAGCAGCAGTACAAGGAGTTGGTAGCGCGCGTCGAGTCTTTCGTCAATGGTTTCCTCGCCAATATCAACCCTGCCGACCCTCGCACCAACAAACATCATGTTCGCGAGCAGCTCCGCTCGAAGTTGACCAGGTCGGCACTTGCACCGTTTCGTTGCTCAATACTGTACAATAATTCGCTACTTCAGTCAGGATTTTTACCATCGATCACTGAACAACATCATTCAACAATTAATCAGCCAACCCAAAATCGACAGTGATCTCGTTCCCGAAGTGGAATTGGCCACGTACCGACATCTCGGACTGAAACCACCAGGTGAGCATAGGTTTCATTCTTATTTACGTAAATGCTCGTTCAGGTCGTTTGTTGGGGGCAAGCGATGCTGTCGACGAAACGCAAAAGTCGATTGACCCGCGTGATGCGCCGGCAGAAGGTTGGTTTGAGCGGAACGATCTTGCATGTTTGCTGCTTTCTTTCTGTTTATTTTACAAAATGCAAGGCTTAGGCTTAGGCTTAGGCTTAGGCTTAGTCTAACCCCGAGTACAGGATAAGCGACAGAGCCTATTGTCGAATACATACGACGATGAATGAAAGCGAAACTGGGACTGCATGTGCATATCAGTGTGAGAGAAAAAAGAGTAACACGACAAAGCTTGCAAATACAATCACATGAGAAATGAAGCCGTAGAGTATGGCATCACTTTTACCAGGTTATCAGGTTGGATTTCTTACCGGCACTTCTAGCGGGTTCACTACTGCTTTTCACTCGATTGTTTGGTTCCTTGATTGGATGTAATTTCTCGGCATTGCAGAAGAGCAATTGGTAATAGAAGAAGGCGCTGAACTGTCGGTTCATTTCGAAGTCGATGACATGAACGTTCAAAACATGGACATTGACAGCGATCCGGAACCTGCTTCTGCCGTCCATTCGCCATTGGTTTGCCATTGATTTCGTTGGACAATAGTTATTATTGTGGGACTGTTATTTCAGCCAGTTGCTGCTGTGGACGAGCGACCTGCAGAAGATAGCAAGTCAGAGGAGCAGAGCGATCAAGTGGTTGAGCGCCAAACTACAAGCACGCCTATATTGGACGATGAGAAAGATTCTATCGGCCCAGTAACCGAAGTGCCGCTTCAACCCACCGCCGCTACGAGCAAGGAGACTGAGACGCTCCTGTCCATTGAAGAGCGTGAAAAGGACGATGAACAGCCCGACGAACCCGAGCCGTTTGTTGATCCGGTCATGGAGGCGTTGCAACCGATTTCTCCCGACAGTTCGAGCAATTCGCGACCCGACGACGGCAGTGATGAAGTCGACTTGCCCGAGCACCAGCCGATTGTCAATCAGGACTCGCCGTCTTGTTCCCTCGCTGAACATTTGCAGCCTATTTCCCCTGAAAGTGAGGACAGACCCGAACCAGCGAAACGTCGAGGTCGACCGACTAAAGTAAGATTGTCCTTAGATTTCTGAAGCTTACAATGGCAATTTTTCAGCGAAAGTCTGAAGAATCGGCAAGAAAATCTGCTCCTTCCGCCGACTCGCGTGAAGATGCCGAAAGTGGACGAAGAAAGCGGCCGACAAGAAATCGTCGACCAACTGATCCGGACTTTGTCTATTACTGATCTCCGACGCAAAACGATCTTCCCTTTATATTTACTCTGCTTCCTGTTATATCAATCAATTGTTGTTGTTGTTGTGTTGTTTGTTCCTTTAGTTGCCATAATAGTGTTACATTTTTTTCTTGCTTATTACGTACTAAACTTTGGATTTGTGTCACAACTTTGTTGGTTTGATTCTAAAATAAAAAGTTCTCGTCTATTTCAACGCCCCAGAATCGGAAAGATGTGACGCGCTCTAACTGTTCCTTTCGCAGGAAAAGGCGACAATCTTCTTTCACTGGTTGTTTCAGGGCAATCAAAACATAATTGCACTTTATCGCATTGAGATTCAATGACAGACTTGTGAATGTTTCGTCGATTTTGTTTTTATCTTGCTGAATTTAGTTGGTAGCACAGATAAAATCAGCCCAAATTTTCAGTCGGACGCACCAGCCAGTGTACTGTAAAATCGAAAATATTGGTTACACTTATATTGGTGGTTTGTCAAAAGTTTACAGATTGGTGACACTTTAATTTGGTGGTTTGTCCAGGACCAGATTAAATCGGTAAAATGATAAGGGGGACCCTAACCTTTTTTCGACAAATGGAAAATCTGAGACATTTTAATTTGGTGGTTTTAGGTCACCACCAAAACCACCAATAAAAATGCCACCAATAATTTCCGGTTTTACAGTATCTGACATTGATCGTGAAGCAATTGCGTCGGCTTTCCGACGACATCGGCTGCAACCCACCGGCCAACAAGAAAGCTGACCATCACCATATCACTATCAGCTTCGACAAGGACTTGAACTTCGTCGTTGACGACTCCGGTCACTATCGCCTCCCCGTCGCCAGTCCGCCGTCGCCCCAGCGAGGAAAATAACCCTCGTCTTTTTGAAAAAAACGTGTTCGCCACGTAGTGGCGAAAAAACTGGTGAAATAAGGTGTTCGCAACATAGTGGCGAAATTTTTTTGACACATTTTCCCCCGTCTTTTCTAGCGCCACGCCTGGTTCGTCGGACATTTCCGTAGGCGCAGTCAATTCTGACCGGCCACTATCGAGATCGGGGTCAGCAATTGTACGAACGTCTACGACGGATTGTTCTCGGATTGGGCTAACGGCACGACCTGACGTGCGCGGTCATCGATGGTCTCGTCGTCCGCAATCTTGTTCGCTCACCACCCACTGTGCATGGTATTGTCAACCTCAGACGCACGTCTGACACCGTCGCCGTCACCGCCTCCTGCTGGCAACAACATCGCTCATCACCTCGCCACTTTTTCTAGCCCTTCAACCCAACTGCGTTGCATTCATTGCGTCCGTTTTCATACCTACCAGTGTTGAACATCTTCAAACCGCTAAACCGCCAAACCGCAGATCAAACCGGATAAAACTAGATAAAAGTGGATGATCCAATCAGCAACCAGTGCGCGAAGCTCTTTGATTGGATTATCCGGTTTTATCCAGTTTGATCTGCGGTTTGGCGGTTTTGCGGTTTGAAGTTGTTCAACACTGGTCAGCAGCCACAGCAGCCAAAGCAGCCAAACAACTTCAGCTCTGGTTTAGTTCGTATTATTTGTTGTTCTCATGCAAAAATAGAACTGCATTTCTTGCAAGAGAATGACAACTGCATAACCACGCATTTCAACTCGAATTTATTCAGCTTCAACTGCCGACAAAACGCTCACGGCTTTCATTAATCCTTCACAAGGCGACTTGTTCACACAAATATGACAACACATATCTTGAATCACTGTGTAATTACATGGCGTGCAAAGAGTGTTGGGAAGAGAAATATAGACGTGCTTTACCATGAAGCATTTAATTCCCAGACACCCTCAGCGCTCATAAATGAACCAAGGCGGAAAACGTAAAGTCTACCTCGATTTACTGAACCACCGAACACGATAGAGATAAACATTGAACTGAACGAAATTGGTTGTGTTGCCAATTGGAGATGTATGACGACTTAGACAACTGTTCTCATCGATCGCTATGGCGGATTTTAGAGAAAAAACTCTCAAGTGCTTTTCACAACTTCCACAAAAAAGAATACAATGTTGGTAAACAGTTGACGACAAGACTGAGTGAGATACAGGGTCGAAATATTCGCACATTCCGTTACAAACCCACTTCAGCAACATTCAGCGTCAACTGATTAATTGATACGTCGAAACCGCAACGAAATGAGGAACCGAAAGAGAGATATTCGAGCAAAACCTCTCGCAAATACAACGACGGCAACGCTCGCAGAATGCACAGAGGCGCCAAACACAGTACAATTCACGTGCTCATTAAAGTTTTCAATTACCCAAACGGCTCCGCTTATTCGACGGTTCGCTGCCATTGCCAGCGCCTGAAACAAAGAGAGCACATCAACAAGATCACCATGGAAATTGCTGTTCTTCAAATCATTCTTCACTCCCCATTTAACTGCATTACGTAACAAAGAAAAGCGGATTTGAAACGTGTCTATGATCTGTGTAAAACCTATGTAAAATGTGTCAATGACACAGGATAGGTAAAAAAATGGACCTTGTCGGGCCAAAATATGCAAATTTTGTAAAATTACGGTAGTTTTGAGCGGGAATACAAAGTTTTTTGAAAAATTACGGTACTCTTGGGATAAAATATGCGAATTTTGAAAAAGTTACAGGACCCAGAATGAGTCTCAACCAGTGTTGCAATAGTAAAACTTTTTGACTTTAGTATAGTATAGTAATTTTTTCTTTATTCTAATTTAGGTGGTGGTAAATTAAATTTAGTACTAAATTTTACTTGAGTAAAAATTTTAGTAGACCATTTTTAGAATAGTATAGTAATAGTACTATTCTAAATCACTTTACTAAAGTAAAAAGTTTAGTAATAGTACTATTTGCAACTGGTCTCAATCATCCCCATTTATGATTGAAATGAGTATAAAAGTGGAACATACCGCCAGACGTGGTACTGGTCGATTGTGATCGAGGTTGTTCAGTCGAGATGGCCGACACGACTTCAGTCACCAAGTCCGCATGCTGCTTCACCATCTCCGACCAACCATCTGTCTAAAAATAGCAAAAATCAATCTCGCAGTGAAAAGATGATTTAGTTTCAGCAAGGCGCAACCCAGAGAAACGCAAATATGAGGGTGAAATTAGGTCCGGAAAGGAAGTGATAGATAGCAATTAAAGCTGATTGCTATCCAAAACCGCTCACGTTCACGTCGTGTGGTTTTACTATCGGCGCGTGGAAAACCAGATGAGTTGCGAAATACCGTATATTTCTGTCTTATCACGGCTAACGCCGAAATTACGGTTTTTAGTGGGAGGGCAAAAATATTGCGTAGTGAACAAAATTTTGGCAGGACGCCAAACAATCAACTCGTATAGTCGAAATCACGGCGACCAGTCGGGGAAGTAAACTACGGTATCCAATACAAAACATACGTATTGATTTTTTCCGATCTAATCAGGCAACACAACACATAGTACTATCGATTTATATGCTGCAATTCTGAAGCAAAACACCCCTGACTGGTCGCCGTGATCTCGTTGTTATTTGCGCTCGCTTGTTCCGTAGCGATTAGCGGAAATTTGAAATGTATTGCGCGGCACCCCTCGACCGGATGCCGAAATTTTCATAGTAACGCGTTAGGATATGGATAAGCATGAGAGAAACCAGCTACGGATGGGTGGGGAGCGACGGCTGGTCTACAGGGTCGCACAGAGCGGCTTAGTTGGACAGAATGCTCAAAAAGCAGAATAACTAGTTTTCAATTACAATAAATATGAAAACTCGTGACGGAAGAGCAAAATGCGGACTGCAATCCATGTGTTATACAGTGGAACTCGGATAAGTGCACAAAATGCGTAGCAATTGTTTGAGCACACGCCGACATGAAAACTGACTACGCAGAACTGCGTAGCCTCTTTGTGCGGTGGCGTGTGCTCTAACAATTGATACGCATTTTG
>JAQGCX010000470.1:0-16648 GCA_034700205.1 Plectus parietinus | reverse complement strand
CCCCCACTCATTGTGACTCTCACTTAACTGCACGATTATTTCAAAACAAAAGTCTCGGCTCTGTTCGAGGAAAAGACGGACCTCAAGAGCGAACGGCGCCAATCGCGACATTTGCACGCTGTCATTGCGTAGAAACATGTGCAGTTTTGGATCAGGAAAACAAAGAAAGCGATCGAATATTAGCGATCCCGTATCAAGTATCACTTTCCCCTTTCACGTGGTAGCCGGAATTGGTAAAATTGCTCGTGCTATCGATGTGCAATTGTGAAATTGCGGTCCTCATTCATTAGTCATTTGAATCGAAATAAATCTCATTGACGTATTCACTCATCACAACAATTAAACGAATGAATTTCCACAATTGTTTTCGCTACGAGACAGAGTTTGCTAAGCAACAATGGATCGATATGATTCGTATGCATCAAAGCAATGAAACGATCAGCCGTTAAATGGAGAATAATTCTTTCCTTTTCATTTCTGAACCTTGATTTCTCATTCATGTAAGGACGAGTCGTCACGGTACGATGGTTTCTTGCCCTGAACCGGAACTGAACCATACCGATCGAAGTAGACCGATCAAACGACATGGCTAGTAGTTCACAGTACAACAATTCAGTTCGAAAACGACACTGCTCTGTCAGGATTCAGCTTCCGGTGCAGAGGCGTGCGCAGCAGGCTTTTGGCTTAGGCTTAGGCTTAGGCTTAGGCTTAGACTTGGTGTAATGTAGAAACAAAATTGGCAGGCTGTATCGACAGGGCTCGGTTAAACAGGGCAGGGTGTCCCAATATTTCGTGGCACCCCCTAGCGGCGGTTATGAGCAACCTAGAAAGCTGCGGTTTTTTCATTCGAAAGAGAATAAAAAACTGGATTAGTGGCTAGAATTTCAGCCTATTTGGTGGACAATTCGCTGAGAACGACGCATTTGAAAAAAATGCCTTAACATGGCGTCGAATGTAAATTCATTCGAGATTCATTCACTCAGAGATTTGACCACAAAATAGGCTAAAATTTTAGCCACTAAATCAGTTTTTTATTCTCTTCCGAATTGGGACACCCTGTACATCCCATGGGAGATACTGCACTCAACTCAGAAAGTCTCAGCGTTTCAATCTCATCATTTTCAGAATCCTCTCGTCATTTTTAGTCGTTTTGTGTATATATTTATTGATTTTGAGCGAAAAATATTAAAGTTATGTTGACTCAAACATTTCTGCAAATTTCCTACCGTATCTCGCGACAAAAAGTTTAAAAAAAATTTTTGACATCATTTCCATGGTTTTCAGACTAAAATACACTAAAATGATGAGTTTAATTGAAATCTAAAAAAAAGTTTCCTGTGCCAAGCCAAGCTCGGCATTTGCTAAGCAACCATGGATTGTTTTTTGTATGTAAATTTAAGCCCACCGGTCCAGAGCACGACATATTCGTATCAAAGTAATCAAAATACCAGTTGTCGACAAAGAATAGTTCGGTTTGTCTTCTGAACCTTCATCTTTCTTCTCATTCATCCAAGAACAACGTAATCGAGTTGCAATGGACAACTATTCGCTCTTTCTTGTTTTCCTATCAATAAGCGCAGTGAAAGGTGACAATATTTTGTGTAGGTTAATTTGATATTCTATTTCTGAAATTTTTAAGGCATTGCGGTATATCAAGGGTGTTACAAACTTTCTGGAAGCACTCCAAATGCGCCGATTGCAACCACCACTGTTGCATCAAATCTCAGCGTGCAGAGTTGCATGAAAATCTCAATTTTCAATGGAACAGCTGCTTTCGGTACGTATTTTGATCGTTTATTTGTCGCCGAGTGATAAAACTATGAGAAATTACGTATGAACAAGAAACAGTGCATATTTGATTCACTTTTTGGTAGGGGTTTTTCCATCTACCTAAGATATGAGAATGGGCTTGTCATCATTGTGAGCCGCTCAAACTGGTATATTAAATATGTTATTTAAGGCATGAGAATAGGAGGCGACGGTTCGCAGTATTGCTTCACCGGTCCGTTGTCGGCTTTTATTGCAAATGGAAATCTTACCGCGAACGCGAGCACTTATTGCAACGGCATCTGTCCCGGTGACAATTCGGTGTGTGGCGGCGCCAGAGTCCAAATCGGCACCACCAGCAATTACATCTACGCAACTGTCGTCTACACAATTGTAACTGTCCCAGGTCAGTTGTCTGAATGCAGTTTTTGCGTATGTTTGTGTCTCATTTTGCATGATTGCATAGGTTGCAGCAGAAATGGGCGCGGGGGGTATGAGGGGTATATACCCTTCCCCCAAGGAACTTCATGCCTCCCGCCGAAATTGGTTGGGGGTATGGTCAAAAATTTTTGAGATTTTGGCAACTTTTTTTTAAAAAAAAAGGGTCGCCAGGGGGAGGGAGAGATTTTTTCCAAACGTGTTTTTCAAGAAAATTTTTTTATAGCTGGTGACCTAGCTACATACAGGTTCCCCTTGCCGGATCCCGTATGTAGCAGCTACACCGTGTAAAAACTCGTGTTCTTGAAGTAAACTTTTGAATTCCCGCCAACAGCTGTATGAATTCTTGACATTTCTCAAAAAGTTGTAGCCAATATCATTCTCTATCCAAAAAGTTTAAACTCAGCTAAAATGATTAAGTTTTGGCCGAGAACAAGCTCTCAGCCTGGGTCCCCTGCGGGTATTTATGGTGCATAACACGTGTTATTCGAAGTATATCCTCACCTTTAGAACTGGGGAGGAAAGGAGGCAGCCATGAAGGTCCCGTTGTACTCACCGTGACATTTTCGTTGCAGTTTGTGCAAACACAACTTGGTCTGCTTGGTCGGCTTGCAGTCAAACCTGCGACAAAGGGGTGCAAAATCGATTTCGTATCTTGAACAATGGTACCGGCTGCAATTCTTCAAACTTATTTGCTTATCAGTCATGCAGCGATCCTGGAACTTGTCATCGTAAGTATAACTTTACATTCTAATCTGATTTTTTTAGGCTGAAACATAAGTTCTTTCCGTATTTTATTTTCTTAATAAAAACTTTTTTCCGCTATGTGATGTAGATTTTCTATACTCGTTAGAAAGTTAAAGTGTTGACGAGTATTTTCATGTTTTCTGTATTTTCAATTCAATTTAAATTATGTTAACTTTACAGCTAAAGATGACGCAGTTGCCTTGCTCAAACTCCTATAACATACAGTGTCGAAGATGGGATTTGTCAGTCGTCATCTTAAGCTGTAAAGTTAACGTAGTTCAAATTGAATTGAACAAACGGAAAACATATGAAAATACTCGTCGACACTTCTACTTTCTAACGAGTATAGATAAACTACATCACATAGCGCAAAAAATTAGGAAAGAGCTTATGTTCCAACCTAATAGAAAGTCATATCTTCACAACACCGTACTATTTTAGCTTCCACGACAAATGGAGCGTCGCTTCAAACTATCTGCAAGGGCCTCAATGGCTATTACGCCTACTCGACATGTTATTTTATCTCGAACTCGACGGGCACTGGAGCGACAGTTTGCGCGAATCAAAATTCCACGCTAGCCAGTTTATTCGGCTTCGATTTGATATCGCAATTGGGGTCGTATTTTCTAACAACTTCTTCAGTATTGAGTCTAACTTCACTACAATACGTCAATGGAGGTTTGTATTGGATGTCCAACGGCATTAATTACCCATACCAGAGCAACTACACGATTGTTCCACCTACTCAGAGCTGTGTTTCCCTGATTTCGAACATAAATAGCACTGGAAATGGCGCCGAATCGCCACATCTCAATTACACTGCGTGCAGTTCTTCTTTGAATCGCCCGATTTGCATGAAAACTGGTAAAAATTTTGTACTCCTCTAACTGTTCTGCAGCCAACCCCTCTACATAGCCCCCTGGTTACTTACAGCAGATATGGGCATGGGGGAGTATGGGGGAGTATATACTCCCCCATGGACCTCCATACTTCCGACTAAAACTGGCTTGGTGGGAGAATGGCAATTTTTCCACGTAGTAAAAAATTTTCGGGAAAAATCGTCGACCTTATTTTGCACACCGAAAGCGAAATTTTATTTTGGGGGTGTATATACTCCCCCAATCGATGGTCGCTACTCCCCCCACTGAGAAAAATGTACCCACTTACATACGGTAATACCTGTCTGACTTACATGTATTACCGTATGCTCAGACGATGTCTTCTTTCTCCTCGATGCAAGCATAGTTAAAAATGACTTTAAATTTTCTGCGCCAACAGTGTTCCAATCCCAAACAATCCTTTAGCTGTATCCAGCCAATGATAGATAAATCTGAAAACCTTGGTTAGAAACTGAATATTTCAGACCATGTTTATTCTTCCTATTCCGGAATAGTTGGTTCAGTGATAATAGAGGAGCAATCGCCAGAACCGCTTTCGTATGAACTAGATGCTCATGCTTGCGGTGCACGGTGCAGTCGAATCATCAATTGCCAGGGATTCAACTATCGTTCGGTTGACAAATCGTGCATCCCAACAAAGGTGCGCTAATGAAGTATTACAGTCGAAACCGGATAAGTGCACAAACCGGAAAAGGAAAGAATTTCCATGCCCTGAAGTTTTGTACTATGTTTTCTACACATTGTGAAACCTGATAAGAGCACACCGGATAAGAGCACAAACCGAATAAGAGCACATTTTTTCTGGCCCCAATCTTCAGTTTAGTTCTGAGGCGAAACCGGTATAGTGCACATGTCCAAATGTCAATCGAAATCAGTCTTCATGATTCAACAAATTCATCCTATTTGATTGACAATTTGTCAATTTACCAATTCTTTTGAGCAAATACTGACATGAGAAGCTATATTGTCAAATATTGACGTCAGAATATCTTGCTAATTAGCCAAATTGACGTTTTTACGAAGCCGATAGAGGAAAAGACGGGAAAAGCACAACTAAGGAAAAACCGGATAAGTGCACAAAACCGGATAAGAGCACATTTTTTCCGAGCCTCTTATCCGGTTTCGACTGTAGTTGAGCTGAAATCACAGAAAATTCAGTACAGTTAACTGTTTTTATGGCCTGCCTCTTGGACAAACTGATCATTTTGTATGGAATCAATTTTTATAGCGCTCTTTTTGGCTGGCTCTCTGAGAGCATTGTGTACTGAAAATACACTTTTATAGCGCTCTTCCGAAATTTGCAAAACTGAAATAAATTTGAACTCCAAATTTCCAAAAAATCTTGTTTTTCATCATATTTCAGTTCAAGCATTTTAGTTAAAAATCCGCATTCAATATCAACAAAAATTTGCATATTGTGCACAAAATTCGCGATTGTAGAGCGCTTTAAAAACAGTTGACTGTATATGACGTAATTTTGCCTCAGTATAATCAGAAGTGTGTTCGGATCGAAAAGTGTGGGTTGGATTTAACATACCGTACTCAAAAAATTTGCATATAATTTGCATAAATTTGCATCAGATTACGGTGTTCCCGCCTAAAAATACCGTAATTTTATGCAAATTAATGCAAATTTTTTGGGCCGCCTTCGGCGGGCGAGGGGGGGGGTTAAAAAAATTTCGCCCTTTTTGCCAACTTCGGTCAGGGTTGGAGCCCCCCAACCGCCCCCCCAAAAACAGCTTTGAGTATAACAACACGTCTTCATTGCCATTCGTTTAGATTTCATATTACACTCCGCCGATCATCTCCGGAGTTCAACTGTACTCGATTCAAGCCGATTCAAACAACGTATTCTACAATCGGATTTGAACGAAAGTGGGTTGAAATGACGCATGTGTAACATACCTACATACGTCATGCGTTGATACCTGTTTGTGAAAGATGATATCATTGGAATGCATTGGAATGCAGTGTATGCGTAACTGTAGTGTTAATAAAGTTTATTCTCGATCTCTTGTGTTCGCTGCACACTGAGACGATATGTGTAGAATCGCTCCGCTCGCTTTTTGCGACTCTTTAAGTCTGCCCAAATCCGCCCTGAGCCAGGTCTGTCACAGGTGCGGTTTTTAAGCGGCAGAAACGATGAGTGTTGTTGTCGACAAACAACGCTATATACGCTACTACAATGCATCGATCATAGCATCAATCGGTTGCAAATATTTTTAAACACTTGAATTATTACCGGGACGACATACCGTACTTAATGTTGCTTGTATCGTATTTACTCTAATAGTAGCTCAGTCACTTACAGTAGCCCAGGGTAGCAACTGATCGAAAATATTCTAGCCTATGGGCTACAATTAGAATACAAATTTTTTCGTTGTCTGGGGGTATTTTCATGGGGAAAATTGATGATAAGATGACATTGACTAGCAAATTTCAATTTTCATGATTGATTACACGACTTTTTTCCGCCAAATTGCTGTACATAATATATAGGGTGGGTGGAAAGTAACGATCCCTTTTATTTATTGAATAACTTCGCTACATTTGCACCGATTTGCTTGAAACTGTAGAATTTTGCTCTCCAGAGAATAGGAACTTTTTTAAGAAACAATTTGTGAAATTTTGTTAAAGTATGGTCGAGTTATGGTCTCTGAAGTTAGTAGGCGAATTGCATGCAAAACTCAAAAAAAAATGTGCGTATGCTGCGCGGAAAAAAACTAATCCACCGACTTGGGCGTTTTTTGATCTTTTTGTATGCAAACTGAAGTTGAAATGGTGAAAATTTTTTCTTCCGTTTCACTCCTGCCTTACGTTGCGCACCATCGTCTCTTTGCAAAAAAGTGTGCGTTGAGCCTGGATTTTTTACTTTTTTGACCATATCTCGACCACACTTACAAATTTTTTTTGAAAAATTTCCTTTATTTCTGGATAACAAAATTCTAAAGTTTCAAACAGATCAGTGCAAATGTAACAAAGTTATTAAAAAAAACAAAAAAGGTCGCTACTTTCCACCCACCCTGTATTTTGTCAGCAGAATTTCTTTAGGAATGGTGAAAATCGCTATTTTTCGCCTCAATTGCCTCTCTAATAGTAGCCCAGGGTAGCGGTTGATCGAAAAAATAGTACCGCGATTTTCCGTAAAAGAGGGGGCCCCCAGACATGGGCACGAAGAGATTCTCGCAGGCGGCACTGAGGGGTCCAACGCTGAGAGCTCGTTCTCAGCCAAACCTTAACCGTTTCAGCTGAGCCTCAACTTTTTGAATAGAAAATGATATTGGCTACAACATATTTTTAAATGACATGAATTCATACCACCGTTAGCGGGAATTGAAAAGTTTACTCAAAGAAAACGAGTTTTTTAGTCAATTTTCAAATTCATTCGAGGTTTTCTCGAAAAAAGGCGCGACAACATAACGTCGACCAGCGTAAAAGTTGTCCCCCTAATTGTCGCGAGTATTTTTAAAGAAAGTATTTTGAAAAACAATTTTTTTTTAATTAAAAAAATTCTTAACTACCAACCAACCGTGCGATATTCGCACATTCGTTTTTGACGGTAAACGGTTGGTAGTTTTGAATTTTTTATTTTTTAAAAAATTGTTTTTCATAATACTTTCTTTAAAAATACTCATGAAAATTAGGGGAACAACTTTTACGCTGGTCGATCTTAGGTTGTCGCGAGTTTTTCGAGAAAAGATTGACTCTAAAAAACTGGTGTTCTTGGAGTAAACTTTAGAATTCCCGCTAACGGTGGAATGACTTCTTGTCATTTTTAAATATGTTGTAGCCGATATTATTCTCTATTCAAAAAGTTGAGGCTCAGCTGAAACGGTTAAGGTTTGGCCGAGAACGAGCTCTCAGCGTCAGATCCTTCAGTGTCGCCTGCGAGAATCTCTTCGCGCCCATGTCTGGGGGCCCTCTCTAATTTGGGGCCCCTTCTTTACAGAAAATTCCGGTACAATCCTGTGGCGTTACAAGACTGTACTTGTCAAACTAGTATTTAATGAATAGACGCACCCCATAAAAAATTTCAGCCCAAAATACTAATTTTCGATGGAGATATTGGTTCTCAAACAGGGACCGTTTTTGGAGCCGCCCTTTATGAGGGAATGTGGAAAAAATTACTTACCGAATCACAAGTAGCGCAACGACCGCAGACACAAGCAGCAGAAGGCCAAATACGATGAAAACTGCGACCAAAATGCGGCGATGTTGCATGATGCTTGCAAACACACGCTGAGTTGTGCTGCGTAGTGATTGCTCAGAATTCCTAGAAGAATTCACCGGCGGCCTTGAGAGTGGAATAGGCGGCACCGAGACAGTCTGTTCGTACTCGACGGCTTCGTCAATCGAAGAGTACTTCGGTACAGTCTGTTCATATGCGACGTCTTCGGCAACCGAAGGGTAAATTTCGATATCGCCTGAGATCTCCGACAGGACATTAATGAAAGGCAGAGGGACAACATTCACCTCCATGTTAATAATGTCGCGCACTGTTTCGAGGAAACTCTGCGATCGCCGAGTAGCATTTGCCAGCAGAACAAAGTCTTCCGCGCTAATTGCGACTTTTCGTTCTTCCAAAACATCGAAGAAGTGTAGTACACTGTTTTTATCTATGATTCTTTGTTCGACTGGCCCAAGAAGCGTTCTGCGCACGTCCTCTGGCATTTTGCACGCCAATTCTCTGGCTCGATCAGTAGGCGCGAAATATGTGGTGTCATCAGGAGACTGTGGCAACGAGCGGACAGTCACTGAGCCAAAGCAGACACTGCAAGCTGCACTGGTAGTCATGATGAATTCTCCACTCCGTGTTAAAATGAGAAACCAGAGAGAATCAGGCACCGGGCGATAACACAGCAAACATTGACCAGCCGCACTCTCAATGAGCCGCTCATGGCTGAAAATGCTCTTTGCGCTGAATCTATTGAAAGTGCCGTCAAAGTCGCACTCAAAAGTGAGATTGCTGATAAAGAGCATTACTAATGGACATTCCATTTGGTAAGCGCTTTGTTGGATTATAAAAGCTATATTTGTATCATATGCGGTAAACCAACTTATGATAATCGGCCGACGCAGGTTGTTTGGTCACACGTCCCCGTCAAGGCATTAAGCTTTCCGTCTGATAATTGTGTAGCATAAGCTTGTTGATAAGTTTAAAGTGCTGCAATGAATCGTTGTCATTGAACTTAGAAAAAGAATGCCTTCGACAGAGCACAGTTTATTCTCTCGATACAGAAACAAAAGAACAAATTGTTTGTTTGGCTAACGGGTTGTGTGGCCTTGAGGGATTGGAAGCAATAGGATGCAATAGGATGTGTCTTCAATAGTACACCTTTTACTCTTCCAAGTATAGGTGTACTTTTTTGGGGGAGGTCTGGGTCCGAAGTGAGCAGAGTTTTGCAGCCCCACCCCCTTGGCACTGAAAAACACCGTCTATGTAACCCCTATTTCCGATCGGGAAAGCAGGAAAAAATAAGTCCAAACCCCCTCGCCTAAGTTTTGGACCCGAATACACTTATGCTCCCAAAAGGTCGAAGAATACCTCCAGCCAAATACCTACAGGGTGCGCCAAAAAAAAAGGAAACACTAAACTTTTGCTTATATCTCTTCAACCGCTTAACTAAATTGCACAAAAATTTAACTGAAGGTACATCTATACGTTCTAAATGTTGCGTAAAAAATTCAGAATGATCGGCTTTCCTAGCTCTTTTACCAACCGTTTGCGCGAAAAAATGCGAATTTCCGGATTTTTGCGTAGGTGTTCCAATTTTGATTGTTTGTAACTTTTTCAGATTAACACCAATTTCAACTAAATTTTAGCGCAAAGTAGAGTAAAATGATTAGTTTTAGTGTACCAATTTTCATTAGGCTCTGATTTACCGGTCACTGGTTATGCAGGCCAATGTTGAACTGGTTGCCCATAGTGCGATACTCACGTAATCTTTACAGGATTTAACGCTTATCGAGTTGAAATGAATCGCAGAATGCGTGTAAACATCGGATCAATTTGAAATTTTTAGACAAGATTTAAGATGTGTCAAGGTATATACGCTTCAATTTTTAACGCGATTGGTTGGCTAATTGCTGAGATATGACAAAAAGAAAAAGGAGATACTTTTTCTGCCTGGAAACTCGACATCGACCAAAAGTTTCACTATGGGCCAATCAGTTCAACACTGGCCTGCATAACTAGTGACTAGTAAATCAGAGCTTAATGAAAATTGGTACAATAAAACTCATTGCTTTACTCTACCTAGCGATAAAATTTTGTTGAAATTGGTGCTAATCTGAAAATGTTACAAGCAATCGAAATCGGGTACATAAATCACGAAAATCCGGAAATTCGCATTTTTTCGCGCAAACGGTTGGTAAAAGAGCTAGGAAAAGCCGATCATTCTGAATTTTTTACACAACATTTAGAACGTATAGATGTGCCTTCAGTTAAATTTTTGTGCAATTTGGTTAAGCGATTGACGAGATATAAGCATAAGTTTAGTGTTTCCTTTTTTTTGGCGCACCCTGTAGACATCGGTTGCCTGCAAAAATCGGACAACTGGACAAAGACAAATGCCATCGGCAGACAAAGACAAATGCGTTTGTGGTAAAATTTCATGCGATGTTAATAATGACTCAAAAATTCGGTCTCGCAATTGACTGGTATACACTGTATATCTATTGATTGTCATTGCTCGCTAATAGAGGACTGAGGCAGAATAAATCTTTGGGTTAACATAACACAGTGATTCAGAGCAGATACTATTGTTGAACAAATCGTGTTCGATCCATATAATTGAGTATCTACCACTGCACAACACTCGAGGAGTACCATGTAAGCGAATGACTACCCTCTGTGGGGGATAGCCAACCCCCCATCCTACCAACCTCCCACCGTCCAGCTATGGTTTCAGCTACTATGGTTGCGCAAATCAGCCTGCAAAACCAAGTGGAGCTGTTGTCGAGAAAGTGATGTACAATTGGAGAAGTAGACTCCTCTGTCCTCATCGGCCAATGTCCTTGAACTATCCTAAACATAATTCGGCAGGAACTCCATTCACGAATCAACTTCAGTTTAGGTAGATTTCTGTGATTTTCAGATATGTTTTGGAGTTCGACAGAGTGATAAATGCCAAGACAAAGTCATTGGTGTGCAAGTTTTCTGTATTATTAACAATAATGTCACGAGCTGGTTCAATAAGGTTCAGCGAGAGATTCTCAGAAGCCAGCAAGACAAAGTCTTCCACGCTAATTGCAATTCTTTTCTCTTGTTGCAAAGAAATTTCTCTTGTTGCAAAAATTCTTCAGACGTGACTTTGTTGCAGGGACGAAGCTAGGGGGGGGACAGGGGGCGCAGCCCTCCCCCGTCATTTCGATTTGCCCCTCCCTTGTCTTTTTTTCGTCCGAAAAACTAAAGAAGGGTCTCCTTATCGTTTTTCCGATTTGCCAATTTGTCCCCCCCCCTCGTCCTTCGAGTTCTAGCTTCGTGCCTGCTTTGTTGATCGATGAGCCCTTTTTGGATGGGCGTAAAATGCGTTTTGCGAGCATCGTCTGACATGTTGTATACCAATTCTCTGGCTCGCTCAGTTGACGCGAAAAATACGTTACCATTAAGCGACTGTGCCATAATTGGACAGTCATTCATTAATGTAGCTGACGTTGGCAGCTGCACTAGAAATCGTGCTGAATTCTTGAATAGTTTTCAAACACCCGGTATAGTTTTTTGATCCAAGCGGCTGGTAAAAAGACCGCCACTTCTCCAAATGGCCGGTAAAAACCAGTTCTACTCCAAATGGTCGGTAAAAGAAACTTGCATTTACTCAAATGGTCGGTAAAGGAAAAGACACATGTCATTTATGTAGAACGATGGCTGATGAAAGAAGTTTAAGGCTGGCTCAGTCATCAGTATTCGTCGTTACGTACTGTCTGCTTGTCATGTAGCCATTGAAAATGACTGTATAGTCTGTGCTACAATAGAATAAAGGGAGGTAGGAAGGAGCGGTACATATTAAATAAGAAATGCTGAGAATATGCAGCTGACAGAAAAGAGGACTCAAGTTTCACAAATAAAATATTCGTATAACACAGGGGCGTTGTCAGGATCGGACGGAGAGGGAGTTTAATTTTGCCAAAAAGAGATCATTTTTGAAAAAATGGCAAGGTAGAGTCTTCTCGCATTTTTTTAGAGGCCGATTTGGGGGTCCAGTTTTCCATACGGGGGGGACCCCGCCCCCAGTTTGACATGTGCGTTGAATCCTCCCTCTCTGGTCAAATTTCTGCCATTATTCGGTTATAAGTGGTCGCATTTGGCGATTCCCAAAGACAATCTTTCTTTGGAAGGAGCTTGACCAACCGTAAATATTTTAATGGTGAATGCTTTGGTGTGCTTGCCGACTCCATTAATATTTTGTGTGCTGGAAGATGCGCAAAATATCACTTATGCACCAGAAATCCCTCCAGGGGTCTCCAATGAGAACTCGTTCTCGGCCAAATCTTAACTGTTTGAGCTTAACCTAGACTTTTTGAATAGAGAATAATATAAGCTACCGGGATTTTCCGTAAAAGAGGGGGCCCCCTCTTATTCGGAAAATAGGATTTTGGTGGCTGAAAAACGGGAACCAAATAAGAGGGGGCCCCTCTTATTAGGAAAACAGGATATTGCTGCTGTAGGTCACAGAATAACGAAAATTCAGCATTTTTTGCACATTTTAAAATGTAAATAAGCTCCTATGTAAATAAGCTCCTTTCGATTTTTCCCTTCCCAATAGGAGCTAGATGCGTTTTGCAAGCATCTTCAGGCATCTATGTATTGAATGAGAATTTGAGCACAAGTCTTCTGGCTCGATCATGCTTCACAGTACAATTTCATTTAGCAATAGGAGCATATAAATGCAAGCATAGCTGATGCTGATAAAAGCTGCAATTCATGAATAATTCATTTTTAATTCAGTACCAGTACCAAAACCAGAAACCAGAAAGAATCAGAAACCACTCAAACGCGACCGAAAAGTAAACTCTGATTGGCTGCCTGTCACTGAGTCGCTCAGCTCCAGTAATGATGCTTTGCCCTGCAGTGTGTTTGATTGATTGAGTATGCCTGGCGTCCAGTGTAAATGTGTGTCGCTGTACTTAAAAAAGTGTAAACCTCACTCGACACCAGCAACAGGGCATCGAGCAATCGCAGCGGGTCCTATTTCAGTGGTGTCTTGGATCGAATCAGAAATAACGGTAACAAAGTCTTCCACAGAAATTGCAACTTTTCCTTCTTGCGTGTCGTCAGATAAGAAAAATACGCTTTGTTGATCGATAAGACTTTGTTCAATTGACGCAAGAAGAGTTCTGCGAGCATCTTTGGGCATATTGCGCACTAGTTCTCTGACTCGTTCGATCGATGCGTACATTACGTTGCCTACCAGCGATGGTGGCATGAACTCAATATTTACTAATACTGTGTCGTAGGTGACGCTGACAGTAGCCGCACTAACACTCATGACGAAATATTCAATTAGTATGAGAAAGAATAAGATACAGAACGCGGCTGAAGATCAAACTCTGACCAGCTGCTCTCTCACCAAGCCGCTCATCACCAGTAATGCAGCTTTGCGCTCCACGTCATTGAAAGTGCCATAGCGTTTAGTTTGTGTGTTGTGATTAGGAGTGTGACTGCAAGAGCGAACGATGATAAAGAGGATCAAAATAGACATTCCATTAGGTGAGCGCCTTGTCCTTGGATAATGTGTTGTGCATTAGACACTTATGGTGCCTGCCACAATCAGATATTGTAGGGACCATACCTGTAACGCTGGTCGGAGGTCAGCTACATGCTGGCGACCGGGAGGGGGGGACGCTGGGGTACGGTACTTCGTGTCGGGATTTTGGCGCCAAATTCAAAAATTCAAATTTATCGGCCTTTGGCCGAATAATAAAGGGGACCCTTACCTGTTAGCGGCCGCTTCGCGGCTAAGGGCCATTTTATCCAGTGCTTGTCCAGTCCGACACCGAAGGGGAGGGGTGCATGTAGCTAGCTACATAACGGGTCCGGCCAGGCGGGGGCTAATATGTAGCTAGGTCCCCCCCCCCAGTTACAGCTGTGACCGAATGAAGACTTCACAGACAACTGCCTTGGCGTGCAAATTGAGGGTTAACCTCACCTTAACCCCTGGGGGATATTCCCCCATCCCCCCGCGTCCGTACCTGGCACGGAACAAGAAACTTTGATTTTGTACCAAATAAATAAATCCGAATTAAAGACCCGTGACCTTAATCGTGATCTACGTATTATTTGGGGAGCTCTCTTATGAAATACCTGATATCATGTGTAACTTGTGTTTGACGATAAACAGTAATTTGGAAAACATGGGGTTTGTCAAACAATAAATGACAGAAACAGTAAATTAAAACATATAACAACGTTGCTCAACAACGCACGATAAAACTAAAAACGTGGATTCGGGCCAGTGGTGTGCACGGTTCTTGATTTCTCAGAACCGAACCGACCGCCAAAAAAAATTTTGGAACCGGAACCGAACCGAACCGTCAACAAATCTTCCAGAACCAAACCGAACCGAACCGCCAAAAACAGTTTCTGGAACTGGAACCGAACCGTCGAAAAATTTTCTGGAACCGAACCGAACCGCCAAAATTTTTTATGGAATCGGAACCAAACCGAACCTCCAATAATCAATATTTTGGCTTAGAAATCGATATTTTCTCCATTTTGTGCAGAAAAAGTCCAAAATTTGCTCTCGAACCGAACCGAACCGGAACCGTCAGATTCATTCTCTGGAACCGGAACCGAACCGAACCATCGAAAAATTTTCTGGAACCGAACCGAACCGAACCGAACCATCGAAAAATTTTCTGGAACCGAACCAAACCGAACCGCCACAAATTTTTCTAGAACTGGAACCGAACCGAACCGAACCGAACCGCCAAAAAAAATTCTGGAACCGCGCGAACCGAACCGGTGGTTCGGTTCGCAACGGTTCGGTTCGGTTCAAAACCGGACCGTGCACACCACTGATTCGGGCAAATTGCTTCGAGTGCGACATGTTGGGCACTCGAAGGCAACTTTTCATGCCCAGTACCACTACTGAACAGTTGACCTTGAAATTAGAACCCTGACTGCTCGCATTGCGATAAGACTTTGTTCAATCATCACTTATAACTGCAAACTTCAACGAGCCTTCCTAAAGTTCAATAAAATATTTGTTTCGACTGATTTCGACCGACCATTTGCGTACTGACAGAAACTTTATTGGCATCAAAGAAACATCCATAAACAAGCACTTTGATTTCGATTTATTACAAAAAAGACAGCAGAAATGAGAGTCGCAATGAATTGTATTAGTAGAACTATTTTGGGTATAGCGTTCAAATTCCGATCGAGTGACAGAATATAATTCCAGTATTGATTCCAATGCCGTACTATTTGTCTGCTGCTCTGTTGCACTATTTGAGGTTATCGTATTATTTTCGATCAATGCTCTCGGAACATGACAGCAGACACTATCCAGTATAAGGGCATTTAAATAAAATAAAATCTCTCTATGAAGTTCAAAAGTCATTCCATCCCATATTCAATTCGAACAAAACTGCGCAGCAGATATCACCATAACATAATTACCGTAATTAGAAAGAGCGCAGCTTCAATACAGTACTTTTCGAAAACAGACCTCAAATTTGCTTTATGGCTTCGATAGGCGACCAAAAATGACACAATTCCATAGCGAGAGTTCATTTTCCGATTTGTACTGTATTGTGACGAATAGAACAAACAGAGATGGGAAAGCACCGAGGTCAAACAAAGGGATGGCGATTTTAATCAGACACTGGGATGAAAAAATAATTTTGCTTTTAATTGTGCCGAAAAATGAGAGGATTTCGAAAAACACATTCATTTTTTTCAATTCGACGTCTTTCTGTGCTAATTTTACGTTTAAAGTTCAAATTCCCGCAAGTAGAGATGCCAGAGGTATACGGTAGCGACGCAGTATGTAGATGTCCCGTTTTTGCCATTTTTGTCAAAACGCGACGAAAATGGTGTCAAGTATGATCGCCATATTCTAGTTTTCATAAAAAAAACAGAAGAAAACATAACTTTTCCGCGATCTCATTGACTCAGCAAGCGCGGCAGATTATCGGCTGTTCGTATAAATTGGGTCTCGACAAGAATGCAAAGCGTCCCAATGAAACTTCCCCACTAATAGCTCAAAAACGACATCGAATGATAAAAAATGAACGACATCGAATGATAAAAAATGAAAGTTATATTCGGAATCCTCGCATTTTTATGCACTGTTTGAAACAGAATTAATTTTTCGCCTTAATGTCCGTTTAATGCACAATAAAAACGATTCGCCAACACAGGTAAGAAGCAATCGGTCGATCAGAGTTTGCCATGGATGTCGTGGTGGGACTGATGAGTCCCATTTGGAATGGACTTGCTGAATAAGTCGTGAGTTGCGTACTTGTTCACATCGTCCTTGTCCAGCTGTTCGTGTGCTGTTCGAATATCTTCATCAATCGCTTTCACTAGCTCGTCTGCAAATAAATGCACGGGTCAGAAATTTTTCAGTACAAGAATTGTAATTTAATCAATAAGCGAGAAACATATCCTATGAAAACATAGCATATGAAAGACACACTATTTTCAAAATATTGAAGATAACATAGTTTTTAAGTGTTTTTTAAGTCGGCTTCACGGTGGCCAGGACAGCAAAAACTCCGATATTACAGGGTGTTCCAGTAGTAACCTAACACCGTAGGTGTTTTTTGGGGGGGTTTGGGGGGTGGTTAAC
>JAQGCX010000469.1:0-16675 GCA_034700205.1 Plectus parietinus | reverse complement strand
ATGAATGACCAAGCTGACAGTGACAGAGCTGTTAGTAGAGAAGAAGATAACAGTACCCAATACCCAATACCCAATAGCAATAGTCAGTTTTCAAAAACCCAATACCCAATAGCAATAGTTAGTTTTCAAAAACCCAATACCTAATAGCAAGCAATAGCAATACCAATAGTAAAAAAACCCAATAGTATTGCTATTGCTATTGGGTATTGGTGTTACATGTCTAGTCACGTCTTATCGGGTACTGTATCAACGATCAGCTATACAGACCAACGGTCACTGAAAACACCAACGGAAGATCGGAAGTGAAAGTGGTGTGACGGTCTAGGGACGGCTTTTCCATACCATTCACGTGAATAAACATGTGAAGATGCATGTGAACAGTAAACTCAGATCTTATCGGCCTCAAACAAACATGAGGTGATGCGGCGAGCCTTTATAAGTAGTTGTTTTGTTCTGTGGCGCCATTTCCGGACGTCTGATCGTGGTTATGACAGTGAGCGGTGTACTTCCCGAAGGATCAGAGAAAATGGTTCAGCTACAAGCAGAAACCTCACAGCGACCGAAGAGCCGCGTCTACGCTTCGGCTGCTGAAGCAGTCAAAGATATCCCCGATGGAGCAACAGTCATGCTCGGAGGTGCCGTAGACTGGAAATACCATCAAATTACCCTAGTCTGCTTCTAGGATTTGGCGTTTGCGGAATACCAGAGAAACTGATCGATGGTTTGGTAGAAGCGGCGGTGAAAAATCTTACCGTGATCAGCTGCAACGCCGGCGTTGACGATTGGGGACTTGGAAAACTGCTGAAAAGAAATCAAGTGAAGAAAGTGGTATCTTCGTACGTTGGTGAATCTCCGGATTGCGAGCAGCAGTACCTCTCGGGCAGTCTGGAGTTGGAATTTGTTCCGCAAGGAACACTGGCGGAGAGAATCAGAGCGGGCGGAGCGGGCATCCCAGCTTTCTACACGCCGACGGGCTACGGCACTTTGATTCAAATGGGCGGCGCACCCATCAAGTACTCGAGCAGCGGCAAGGTAGCAGTGGCGAGCAAGCCGAAAGAAACGCGCGTCTTCAACGGAATCAACTACGTCATGGAGGAGGCGATTACGGCCGACTTCGCGCTCATTAAGGCCTGGCGAGCTGATACGCTCGGCAATATCCAGTTTCGGTGAGAGCGTGATGAATCACATAATAACATTGGTGATTACCACTGATTTTTTTTCAGCAAGTCGGCCGCCAACTTTAACAGTCCGATGTGCCGGGCGGCGAAAACGACGATCGTCGAAGTGGAAGAGATCGTTGAAGTTGGGCAGCTGAAACCCGAAGAGGTTCACATGCCGGGTATCTACTGCCAGCGTCTTGTTCAAGGCGAGCAGTACGAGAAACGCATCGAACGGCTCAAGCTGTTCAAGTCGCGTACGCAGAGCGAAAGCGAGAACACTACGCCGGCGGCGCTAGCCCGCGAAACAATCGCCAAACGCGCTGCTTTGGAATTTCACGATGGAATGTACGGTAAGTAGTGAATTCCAGCAAACCATGAACTAAACAGCGCATATTTTTAGTAAATTTGGGCATTGGCATTCCGACATTGTGTCCTATGTACCTGCCGAACGGAACAACTGTTCACATACAGAGTGAAAACGGAGTTCTGGGATTGGTAATTGAAGCGTGTGGCGCGATAATTTTGCTTAACTGAGCACATTGTAGGGACCGTACCCGAAGCGTGGACAACAAGATGGCGATATGATCAACGCAGGCAAGGAGTCGGCGACGGTTCTCCCGGGCGGTTCGTTCTTTGGCAGCGACGAGAGTTTCGCCATGATTCGCGGCAGTCATATTGACGTCACCGTGCTCGGAGCCCTGCAAGTGTCGCAGTTTGGTGATCTCGCCAACTGGATGATTCCGGTAATAAAGTCAAAAATTTTCCAACGGTTAACCGGAAATCCACCCAACATCCCTCAATTCAATGTCGCGCGCTGTCAAAATTCAGAATTTATTGTATTGAGTATCATTACTTCGTATGATTTTAATCAATTTCTTGTAAACGCCCTAAAACGATATTTTGTCAGTATTGCACATCTAAAATTCTGGGGTAACGGTGCGTTCTACTGTACACTTTTTACCGTCAAAGAAATTATGAGTATAGCAGCACCACTGTCACTGGATGCAAGGAACAACCATTCGTTTCAGGGCAAAGTAGCGAAGGGGATGGGAGGGGCGATGGACCTGGTGGCAGCGCCTGGTGTCAAAGTCATAATCACAATGGAACACACAGCGAGAGGCCAGCCAAAGATCTTGGCAGATTGCTCGCTCCCTTTGACCGGCAAGAACTGCGTCGACATGATCATCACGGAGTTGGCCGTCTTCAAAGTCAATAAGCAGACAGGTCTGACGCTCATCGAAGTCGTTCAAGGGAAGACGGTCGAAGATGTCAAGGCCGCTACTGCGTGCGACTTTTTCGTCTCTCCGAACTTGAAAACAATGGCCCAAGTAGACTGAAGAGTGATATTTCCAGCAAATGTCATTTCTGTGTGTGTCAAAACAGTCATAATTTATATGCTATGGACTATGAAAATGAAGAACTATAAGAGTAAATAATAAAGCCTGCATAAATTGACATGACGATCAACGTCATAGCATGAGATATTGCATCAACTAAGCACATATAACTTTATCATCGAGATACCAGGTCAACTGTGCGCAGCCAGTGTAGGTTACAAGCACAAGACCCGGGCTGTCAACTGAGCAAGACCATTTGGCAAAGTGTTTCTTTCCGGTGTTGCACTGGTTCCAGACCGTAAGCTTCCAAACGCCAATGTTCGCTTTGTTATCTGAGAAAAGCGAAGGTGTCGCAGTAAAATCGGTTGAATTCGCTCCCGACGGCACTGTAAGAATCGCACTGTGGGGCCATCCGTACATAGCCTCCCAGCGAATCGTCGTCGTCCAATCAACCCCGCTTCGAAACCGAAAGCGAATGTCGTCCACAGACAGTTCGTCTTTTTGACATTGCACTCCACCCACGGTTGCCACAAAGAGCAGACCGACCTGTACGAGACCAATCATGGCGCTCAAATCCACATCACAATGACGCAGTTTTGCGCACAGAGATGAGCAACGACAGTTCTGCTCATCAATGGCAACCGGTTCTCTGCAATCCTGTTGGGTAATAGTACTGACACAGCGATTACTGATTATATCTGAATTAATCTATTTTCGCTCACATCCATTCGCCAAAGATGACAATGACCACTAATGTATTCTTTGCAACGAACTGAGGGAGTCAGCTTGGGGTCTACAACGCAAAGCAAAATAACACATACATACACAGACGATTGTGCAGAAACCAGCATTGACAGCAACAGCATATCATTCGCAACTTCTCATTGTTACATGAGGCTCAACATTGCTCGTCGGACACTTCGTGTTTCAAATGCTCGCGCAGGTCGACTCTGCAATCGATCGTGTGAGAAACAAGCAAAAAATCGTAGATGTTTTACATTAATCCACCAAGTCCGATCGAAGTGAAAAAGTTGATCGAAAAACGAGTGTCGCGTGGATTGTCACGAAGGAAAACTTTTTCGAATGAAGAGAGAGCACAACGTACGTCCCAATCGATGGCATCTGTGAAGAGACGAACTTGTGTGCCGCTTCCTGATAGTCGAGCGACTGAATCGTCAGATAGACATTGCGTCAGAATGCGACTAAATTCTGCTCGGTAAAGATGAGATGGGCGATATTCGTAAGCAATGAGAGTGGCACGCTTCTCCATCTTGGATTATCCTTTCTCCACTAATTCTTGCTGATCTCGGCAAATCGGCGAGTGTGAATGGTGTCGGCGGCGTTTTGGACTGGGAAATGATCGGCGGTCGCACTGCTTTGCTGGACTGTCACAGTGTCGACGGCGCCGATGGCTTGAACCTGGAGATCGCGATTCTGATCGCGGAGGCATCTCTCGAGTTTCGACTCATTTTTGGTTTAGTCAGACAATCACTTTCGGCTTAGATATCAAGAGAATCCGAACCCGACGCAATATCGCCAAAATTCGTAGCGACGAAATTTTGCGCGATTCTGCGTTAACTGAGTGTCATTTTTACACCGAAGACTGATATTCGTTCAACAAAAGGATTTCGTGAATTTGAAATCGTACGTCGACGTCCGAGTCGACTTTCGTGATCCTTTCTTTGCTGAAGTAAGCCTACCATGGAAATCTCTGAAGTACTGAGCTACGAAGGCTGTAATTTCTTTCGTCAACGTATTGTGCTGTCGATTTTGAGCGGAAGACCTGTGAAAATCTCTCAGATTCGACCGCTCGACGATGAACCAGGACTGCGAGGTACAATCAGACATTCGATTCTGCGAAGAAGCGTACAGTTCTTGTCTTTTGCAGATTTTGAGATGAAGTTTCTGAAAGTAATCGAGCACATGACGAATGGTTCCAGAGTGGAAATCAGCCGTACTGGTGAGTAAGAATTGTATCCCTGATGTGACGGTGTTCTTAATGTAGTCCATGCTTGATTCATTCAGTTATTGTTTTCAGGAACGGAAGTTCGATACTGGCCAGGAATGATGCAAGGCGGCTCTATGGAATTCGATTGCGGCACCAAGAGGTGTCTGAGTTACTTCTTGGAACCGTTGATCGCACTGGCGCCGTTCGCGAAACAGCCAGTCAAGGCTCGTCTTTCGGGCGTGACCAACGCACCGAACGAACCCTCGGTACGTTCATGTTGTTGTCCTCTCTGTGACTTGCAATCAACTGTATAGGTGGACGCTCTTCGAGCAACTTGGCTTCCTGTCGTCTCAAAGTTTATTCTCGACAATGAATCGTTGGATATTAAGGTCGGCTGATTGCATATTGTCGTTTTATGATTTCATATGTTCTAAAAACTTCCTAAAACGATCGGTTTAATCGCGCTCTGTTTTTCAGCTGACTAGCCGTGGTTTAATGCCAGAAGGCGGTGGTTTGATCACATTCACCAGTCCAATCTGCAAACAGTTGAGGCCAGTTCAGGTACTGCAACTCATCTAACAAATCGTATTTCACAACGATTTATGGTTCGTATTCAGGTGGAGAAACCGGGCAAAGTTTGTAAGGTGCGCGGTTTGGCGTACGTGACCAAGGTATCGCCGGCGTTGGCGTCGCGGATGATCGATGCAGCCAAGAAGGCGCTTCAGGGCTTCCTCTCCGACGTTTTCATCACTGTCGACCAGCGCAAAGGAGTCAACGGCGGACTGTAAAACATTAATGCTGTTTATTCTTATTTGGCAACGATTTCACTTTTGCAGCTCTCCGGGCTACGGCTTGTTCTTGACCGCAGAGACGACGGAGGGTATTTTCTTCCATGGAGAAGCGATTTCCAAGCCCAAGGGAGACAAGGGCGATCCGTTAATACCGGAAGATATTGGTCAGATGGCAGCCGATCAGCTTCTTAACGAAATCAGCAGAGTTGAGCGATTCCCCATTCCCTGCATGATTCGATGTGTTTATTTTAGGGCGGCTGTCTTGATTCAACGGCGCAGGGTTTGGCTGTGACATTCATGTCGCTTGGACAGAAGGACGTGTCTAAGTATCTGTTTGGTCCGCTTTCAAACCATTGGTTTGTTACTCTGACGATCGCATGGATGTGTTAGTCACCTTATTATTTCTCGTTTAGCGTTTACACTTTGCGGCATTTGCGAGACTTTTTCGACGTTACATTCAAGATCGACCAGTGGAGCAGACAGCAGAAGGAAGACGAGCAGGAAATGCGGCTCGGCTCGACGGACAAGGCCGTAATGACATGTGTTGGCGTCGGCTACACCAACATGAACAAAGTCTTGTTGTGATCAGCATTTCTGCTGGCTTTGGCCATCCGTTGTTATTGTTTGACTTCTGTTGAACGAAAATTGACATGAAAGCAAATAAATCAGAGATTTTAGTTTGTGATTATTTGTTGAGTATTTATTGGTTGAAAGACCAAAATGATGCTATATTTGTTGAACGGCGTGCTAATCTAGTCGTGTTCAAGACTTCAAGTCCGATGTGTTTCAGACATGACAACTCACTTTGTCGACAAATCTAAGCAGGAGCCGCTCGCTGAGATTCAGTCTATTCCGTGTCGAATAGATCACACTGGTCCAGCGGAAGTGTCGCAGTACTTCCATCGCGAAACGCTGAGTAATGGCTATGAGAAAGCGACGTTTCGCGGTCGGCCTTTGGACGGCTATTCAGTCAAGCTTCCCGATGGCTACAAGATGCATTTGCTCAAGGAACGACAGATCGCTGTTAACGGCCAGAAAAAAACATTCGACGTGCACGGTTCGACCGACAAGGTGACCGTATGGAACTTGGACAAGGAACCATCGGAGAAGGACGCCGTTCGAAGAGCCATCAACTGGGTGCACATCGCTCAAGCGCTTCTCGAAGACTGACTGGTGCTTTGACTCCAATTCTGATCTCGCATTTACATATTCATCGTTCATCGTTCTTTGTGCGTTGTCGTTATGTTCTGTATGGCACAATAAATTGCTCCAAATCGTTGTCAATGTCGATTCGATGAAAACCGTTTTTCTCGGCCCATCCTATTTGATCGCTTAGTCTTTACGATGAAATGAATGCTTGTTCATTGCCGGTTTCAGAATGAGATGAGTGACAGTGACAATGCGTCTTCTACGAGTGGTCGTTTACTCGCTGCTGTTTTTCGCTTGCTTGCCATTCGCGTCGTCTGAACCATTGACGATGGGTGTGTCGCTTGGTTCCGCACTCGCCGTCTCTGCCTTTTTCGGCGCCTACCAGTACGCCAAGTGCAAACTGTACGAATGCTGCGATAAGCCATGGCTGAATGGCAATTTCACGGGTCAGCGTTAACTATTCTCGTTTTCTCTCAATAGCCGATTGCAGGAATGAAAACGGCGTTCAACGAACGACTGTACGGGCAGCACTTGGTGATGCAGACGATCGTGCAGTCGCTCAAGGCGCACTACGAGAACGAATCGCCGCACAAGGCGTTGGTGTTGTCGTTCCACGGATGGACGGGCGGCGGGAAGAACTACGTGGCGTCGATGATCGCGCAGCATATGTACGCTAAGGGCATGGACAGTGCGCACGTGCATCTCTTCATCAGCAGTCTGCATTTCCCACATGCACAAGATGTCACCGACTACCAAGTATGTAAACTTCGGGCGAATGCCACTGATCACAGGGCGTTTATTGTCAAAATTCTGCGAACGGTTAACGACTAATTGATGCAATTATGCTCTTTGTTTTTGTTATGCATTCTTGGTGAGACCGGCTTAACTGTAGGACCGATGATGTCATGCTCACAGTTACGCCGGTCTCACCAAGAATGCATAACAAAAATAGGTAATTGAATGTCGCGCCTGCTCAAAATTTCATTCATTAAACGGAGTATCAATACTTAGTATGATTAAAATCCATTTCAAGTAATGATCCCATAGCGATATTTAATCGTAAGTGCAGATCAAAAATTCTGGATTTACGGTGCTTTCTACAGTAATCTCTTAACCGAGTACAAAATGTTGACTTTAGCGGCAGTTGCGGTCGTGGATTATGGGCAACGTGACGGCGTGCGAACGGAGTTTGTTCATCTTCGACGAGCTCGACAAGATGGACGCGGGTGTGCTGGACGCCGTTAAACCCTTCATCGACCATTATACCCAGTTGAATGGGGTTGACTTTCGCAAAAGCATTTTCATTTTTCTCAGGTTCTTTTCCACTTGCCCAGAACTATAGGCGAAAACACCTTGCATTTCAGCAACACGGGTGGAAACGATATTACTCAGAGGACACTCGAGTATTTCCAAGCGGGCAAACCTCGAGACAAGATTTCTTTGCATGAAATGGAAGAAATCATAACCCTGTCTGCTTTTAATGAGGACGGTAAGGCTAATTCTGTTCTTTTACTTATCACCTGTTTCCGTTTTTCAGGCGGTCTACGCTTCAGTCAGTTGATCAGTAGTCATTTGATAGACCACTTCGTTCCTTTTCTTCCGTTGGAGCGACAACACGTATTGTTGTGTATTCGCGACTATTTGAAGCTGAAGGGCTACGAACCGACGGAAGACCGCATCAAGACAATCGCAGACTCGTTGCAGTTCTTTCCAAAATCCACTCAGATCTACTCAGCAGCTGGCTGCAAACGAATCGCTCACAAAGCGGAATTGCTCGTTCAAGCTCAACTCGATGAAGAAAAAGATTTATTTCGTGATGAAATGTAACGCTTAGTCAAGTGCATGCTGTATAATATGTTCCTAGTGTCTTCCTATATGGAACATCTATTTTTCGGATCATATTTCACTAACTGTTTCGTTTGCAACATATTTAAAAATTAGAGCACACCACAAAAAACCACTGACAATGAACAGATATCAATCGTACAAACAAAATTTGAGCGAAAGCAATTTGTACTAGAAATTTCTCAGAATAACGATGATAACGGTGACGTTGTCGCCACAGCCTTTTCGGACAGCTTCAGCAGCCAGTCGTCCGCAAACGTTTTCCCAAAGTATTTGGTCAGCAGATCTAGTCTCATTCGCATCAACCGCATCGACCCTTTTTTCCTGAAAAAATGCCAATGCCGTTAATTAACATCAACTGTACCATTAACACCTACCGCTTTGGCGGTGACCAGCGCTTCGGCAACAAACTTCAACGCTTCTTGATTCGTGAACGACTTCCACAGTCCGTCGCAAGCTATGAGCACATATCTAAAACCAAGAACGTTGGAAATTAGCTGAAAGTCATATAAAATGGACGGTAGTCTATCCATTGAAAAATGAATCATTACCAACCACCAATTGCACTTGGTGCGACTACAGTAATTGCACAATTCACCAACGCTAGAATGACATGTGGGACGTGGATGGGTCACCAATGAGCAGATATGTTTAAAGACTAAAGGACTGAAATACCAGTCATTTTTACTCACCGATCGCTTGGCATCAGGGGACACTTCTTGATATCAGGGACGCAAGACACGCCATGTGTTTTGAATGGACCGTCGCCAATGGAGCGCGACACTTCCAACATTCCCATTATGCGGCCATCTCTGAAAAAGTAAGGAAGAAAGAAAACGATCAAGCTGAAAGGTAGTTACTTGACAGTTCCGCCAGCCTTCTGAATGCGCATTCGTTCCTCAAAAACTTGCGGAGAATGATCTTTGGTGAGAGCAAGCGCTATTTCTCGATTTTCTTCGGCCTTGAAGCGGCACAATACCGCCTGAAAAGCACAATTTTTCTCAAGAACTGAAAATCGGGCTACTAACTCGACTGTCGCCCAAATTGGCAACGAACAGGGTATTGTTGAGAATGAGCACAGTAGTAGCCGTCGTTCCATCTTTCCACGAGGGTTTCCTGCAATGCGAAATGACGCGCAACAGTAACGATCAATTCGTACCCTTTGGTTGCATCGCTCAGGAAGAGCTCATCCGTTTTCTTGTAGGCATCAATGTGAGCCTTTTTCAGAGATTGCTCAACCGACTTTGCATCAGGACCTGAAGCAAACAGTGGTGATAACAGATGAGACACCGCTAGAATTGTCAGACTTACTCTTTCGGAGGGTCAAAAATGGATTAAGCATTGAATAAAATTGACTTTCCGATACACAAGCATAAAAAATTCAAAGGGGGGAGTAAGCCCTTTTACGGAATTACAACTAAAAACCGCGAAATGTATTCTTTTTGACGTTTGGATTTCTGGCAACCCTAGGCACCGCAGTGTAGTCTTCCAGGGCCAAATCGTTTTACCAGTGGCAATCTTTTCAGCGAGATGAATATGAAGTCGTTCGGCGGAGAATTTGGCAGCGCGTTGACCTCCATGGCCGTCGAAAATGGCGTAGTAGGCGGAGCGTTTGCTAAAGCGTCGCTAGCGATTAGTCGGGGCAGCGCGTCGGCGCGCACACATATCCGGACAGAGAGCAACATGTGCGGAAAAGTCATCGAGCAACACGTGCGCATCCTGCATGTCCTCCCTCTCTCCTTTGCGCATCGAGCAGTAGCCGCGTGCATGAACTATGTCGTCTGCTGAAAAGAACCATTGTTGTTGCAACTATTGATGCGTCGGTTCAGCCTGAGGAGTCTGTTACAGCATGATATATGAGTGGGCGACGCACCACCAAGTGGCGCCTAAAAATCCTGCAGAAATATTCATATCTCATATATCAGGCTATAATACGCTCCTCAGCCTGGACCGATGCATCTATAGTTGCTATACAGATTACATCGCCAACACTCACTTCCTTCCACATTTGTTGCACTTGATCGTGAAGTCGACGCATCGATTTTGACCGTCTTTGGCTCCGGTCCACCATCATCGCCGTTTTCAGCACCTCTTTTGTCCGCCATCAGCTCTACTCCTCAAATTTGCACGTGGTTGAGATATGTTCGCAGCACTTTTGATTTTGCACAGACTCAATTTGTGTAGCGTTGACCAAGGGTACAGTGGACCTGAAAGACAGTCTTGTCCCGCATCGAAAAGATCAGAGACTGCGCGAGGGCGAGACATGCGACTTGCCGCGCCATTGCCGACAGCATTTTTTCTCATCACTCATCGCGCTTTGGTTGGATTATCGGCAAGAAGAGCACCAAGCTTACAGAGCCAAGAAAAGCGGAATGACGACCGCAAACGACCGAGCTGTGTTGAATCACATCTTGAATCCGTTGCTTCCGGCAGAAGTCAGCGGAGAGGACGATCCCATTGTTGAAGGTATATTTTCTACTGTTCGTATTGGCCGATAGTACGTAAACAACACGTGCCATTGACTCATTAGCCTATATTTGGATGGATTTGTTGCAGACGCCGTCATGTACAGAGTGTCCCATAACTCCTTAGCACCCCTCTAGCTTTCAGCTGTTCTACGCACCAGAAAAATTGCCGTTCTTTTTCATTGAAAAGATAACAAAAACTGGGCTTATGGAAGAAATTTCAGCTCAGAATTCGCTGAGAACGACTTAATCGAAAAAACGCCTTAACAAGGCATTTCATGAAGATGTTTAATTCGATTGCGTCGTTCTCAGCGAATTCTGAACCAAATCAAAGCTGAAAAATCAGCCACTAGTCCAGTTTTTTATTCTCTTTCAAATGAAAAAATCGCAGTTTTCTAGGTTGCTCAGAACCACCGTTAGGGGGGGGGCGTGCCACGGAGCTGTGGAACACCCTGTACATTCCACACAGGAAAAATCGAATTATTTTACCACAGTTACGGTGTTTTAAAAAGTTGCCAAAACCCTTATTCCAGACATGGGCGTGGGGGGGGTATATACCCCCAAGGACCTCCATACCTCCGGCCAAAGTTGGTTGAGGAGGGTGTGGTCAAAAAAATTTGAGATTAGCAATACAACGGTCCCCCTTCTATTGCTTGAGGTTTGAAAACCTGTGACCTTTTTTTTTTGGTCCGGAAAATTTTTTTTTTGCGCTACTCCCCCCCCCCCAACGGAAAAAACGTGCCCATGTCTGCCCTATTCTGACACCATTAACTGATTAGATTTCAGTACTTTTATCGCCGTGCTCATTAAAAGTTGCCATTAATAGATTTTGATCATGGGTTCAGTTCGCTGATTGGCGGACCCCGAGAACAATTAACTATTTAATTATGATTGTCAGGTCTGTTCTACGGTACAATATTAGCACATTGGAAGGCAGATGATAACAACACTTTCTCAATATTCTCTATTTGTAGTAATCCGGCTACGGAAAATTTTCACCATAAGCACCGCATGTACCAACATATGCATAATAATGATATTATGAATGCCTAAGTTCTTCATATTGCTACACATGTTTGCCTCTGCTTTGCTTCGCTATAACGCAGAAGATGAAAAGCTCGGGTGGAGGAGAGGCAGTCAAAAATAGAGCAAAGCTCCACAACGAACCTTATTTAGTATTAGAGTAGTCCCTAACATGCGTGTAGTAAATCTCATTAACTTTGTCTGACACTCTTTCGCAATCAAGATAGCCACGTTGTGCTTCCTGTTTATGGCTGCACCTATGATCCGGCTAAGAGAGTAAAGTTCAATTTGGCCAAATATTTTCTGTCTAGGCTGTCAATTTCAGACCACTGAGTCATCGAGTCTAGATGCCTTTGTGGCTTGCAGTTCCCTCCTCCCCAAAAAAGTGCGCGCGCAAAGCCAACGATAGTTTGGGAAAAAGTACACTCCCGTTTTGGTTAATTTCTCCACAATTTATTGGATTATTCACAATTAAGTGATCCGGCGCACGCCTCTCCCAGAGGTGGGTAAGGTTTGACCCCTAGGGGGGATTTAGTATCAAAAATTTTCGGCCCGGCGGAGAATATCCCCCCGGCGGCCTTCAAATCCCCCATTTTATCCAGTACTTGTCCAAATTTTTTTTCGCCACTACATGGCGAAAACGTTTCATCCCCCGCCCTTTTTTCAGGCTAGGGGATCTAGACCCTTGGGGTGGATATCCCCTTGTGCCCATGTCTGCCCCTTCTCCCAGCTCCGCGAAATTACATCCGCATTGGTTGTGGAAAAAACTGAAAGAACTCATCAGCGCCTTTTTACATTTTTCACAATGTTCTCTCCACTTTTTCTTGAGCATTTGCATCATCTGTTCCGACATCATACGTCAGCAGCAGTGATGTTCACAGGCCGGAAAAAACTCAAAAAAATCGACCCGCACTTTTCCTGCGGGAGCCGTCAAGTGTTTAAAAGACATTGTTAAGCACACTTCCAACAAGATTGCCCTTGTAAACGCAGCTTCCCCGCCGTACTGACATCAATTTGCAGCAAATTTTCTTAATATATTATGTTTTCTAAAACGATCCCCGGGTGGGGGGTATATACCCCCCAAATTCCCAAAAAAAAAATTTGTTCCTGAGAAACACGTTTGGGAAAAACCTTCCTCCCCCTGGCGACCTTTTTAAAAAAAAGGTCGCTAAAATCTCAAAAATTTGTGACCATACCCCCCAACCAATTTTGGCCGGAGGTATGGAGGTCCTTGGGGGGTATATACCCCCCCCCCCACGCCCATGTCTGCCGCGGCCGCACTATTCCTGCGGGCCGCTGGCCGGCCGGGGAGCATCACTGGTAAGCAGTGCTACGTTCTGTCCCTCAGAAGACAGCGAAGTGCTCCGCCCCACGAGCCGGCCAGCGCTTGAGGCCGTGGGTCTCCTTGCAGTCTCTAGTAGCCAGCCGCACGCAAGCTCCACTCCGTCGATGCTTGACAGCTGTCCGTGTCTCCTCGGGCGGGGACCGACACCGCGTCCATAATATGATCTATTGTCGTCGGACATCCCCGACGGAATGGGAGGGAAATCAGGCCGGGCTAGCCGCCAAGCCGCGTTCCCGGCGCAGCGTCGATCAATAGTAACCCATTTGTGTTGATTTTGCTTGCGCCAGCGCAGAGCGTCGAGCGGACAGCGCACACGCGCGTCTGTCCATTCGGCCACAGTGCGCGAACGAGCTACGCATACGACTCTCGCGCGCGCTTCGCCCGTATACGTATACGGCTCAGCCGCCTAGACCGCTCCTGTCCACCATCTCTCCCTCCACCCGTCGCTCTCGCCCGACGTTTATATTATCTCCTTTTTCAGCTGTCTGTCCGCAACGAACGAAACGTCCAAGCAGCTAGCAAGGCGACGATAGAAGGCTGTGTTTGTTTGTCTCGCCAGCTATACAAGTTGTTTTTACTCTGACTGCAATTTGCAACTGCAATCAAAACGTCGACCTGCTTGCCAGAAATTAGCGCGCGTTCGTTTTGCTGCATATTTCCGACACTCAATTTCTTCACTTCTGCGAAGCAAGACACTAGGTTTCTGCTTATTGCAAGAAGTGATTACCATTTGTCTGCGTCATTTTGCACAAGAACGTTTGCCTCATAAGCCTAAGCCTAAGCCTAAGCTGTAACAACGATGCGTTCCGGGACTGCCGGATATATTCGCGGAGTGTTGGTGCGAAAACGTCCATCCGACGGTTCCACATCGGACGCGCTGCCCAAGATGGTGCAGTTCGACGAGGCGTCCGAGGACTACCGCTGCTGCTGCGACTGCTTCCACGTGCGCACGGGCGCCATGATCGTCGGCGGGGTGGAGCTCGGCCTGCTCGGCTACTTCCTGATCAACTCGGTGTTCCTGATCGCGCAGCACGACTCGCACTACGTCGAGGCGACGCAACAGAACAATTCGGACGTGATTGGTCCCTTCGCCGGATGTATGGCTGGTGTGGGTCTTGGATTGTTGGTCGTCTTTCTGCTGTTTGTTGGCATAGCAAAGAAATGCGCTGGACTGCTCATCCCACATATTGTTGTTCAGGTCAGTTGTCCATTTATGCGTATAGAGCTGGCCGGGATGTCGGGGAGGACGACGCGACAGGATGTCAGTTGAAGGTGGGAAAAAGACCAATTACAGGTGCCATAACAGCGCCAGACATGCGGAAAGTAGCGAGCGCCAGCACAGCCGGCTGTCCTATGTTTAGTGTGGGGCGCGACCGACCTCTCTCAACCGCGAATCCTCACTCGACTGACCTGTCGCATCACTTAGGCAAATTAGGATATAAGTTGATGAGCCCGTTGTCTAATCGTGGTGGCCACCAATTCTCTTACCCACGTACATGGCTATATTTTGGGGGAGGGGGCGGTAGGAGGCATTCCCTAGTCAGACAAATTAATTTGACATAATTAATCAGTATGGATGATTGATGAAGAAAAAACGTTCTTGCCACGAGTACATTTTTAAAGATACCCCTCTAGACCGCCAACATCCTCCTCCTCCTCCCCCTCCCCTTCCAGCACTGTGTGAGCAATTTAATTACAACAGCCTTCACGTTTTTCTGAGCCTCATTCCGAATGCTGAAACTCCAGAGCGGAGGATAAAATTGGTAGATTAGGAGGTGCTGATTGAGTCAGGGGGGGAGGGTGTTAGATTTTTTTAAACCGATAAGACAAGACAATTCGAATGGGTTCAATTCCGGGAGAGGGAAACTAAGTCGGCCAATAGACGATGGACATGATTGAGTCAAGCAAGTAGCATCAGTTCAAGGCATGCCAATGCTGTGCATTGTCTAAGCCTAAGCCTAAGCCTAAGCCAAAGAAGTTAAGAAACCCTGCATACTTGTGTCCCCTCAATTGTCACAGTGTAAGTGGAAGCCAATGATGCATGAAGGAAATCCGCCTACCCTTCCGCCCCAACGTTCCCTCTTTAAATCTATGCTCAACAAGACAGATTACCCTAACCCAAAAGCATATCTGTCACAAATAACGCAACAACAATGTGTATCGACTTTCTTACTTGCTTCCCCCGGGACTACAAGCTTTGCGCTTCGTTCTTTGCCATATCTCGATTATAAATCTGGCCTAAATGAAGCTTCTTCATGTTATGAACCTTTTCTGTGTTGGATTAGATACCGGGCTGGCTGAATAAGACTTGATTGAGGGACCATGCACTAATCGGAAAGGAAATCAGAGCATAATTGAATAGACGGCATCCGATTCAATTTGATATGTTGGTTGTTCGAGAATAGCTGCATAAGTACAATGCGTAGGTAGACACGATTAGTCCCAAATTGTTCAGAATGGTGATTGTGCTTGCTTTTTTCGTCTTGTGTGACGAAAACTGTTACCTAGCGTTCTGATCTGACTGATTTGAAATACATAAAATTACCATGTCCCCCATCGCCCGGCGGTCGCCTCTCAAATTTTCAGCAACATTTACCCTAGATTATATTTAATGGATTTCTTCAAATGAATATTTTTGCATTTGTTAGATTCTTATTCATGCTTGGACTTCCACCTTTACAAATTTGAAGGCTGCAGCGAAAATAGTAATGTTTTTACATTGAAGATCATTAATGGGGTCCTTCACAGAGACGAAAAAATAATTAGTTTGAATTTTGGGTGCGCGCTCAAGTGCGAGGTAATTATGTACGTACGTAGTTATTAGTACTTCAGCGCGCATCCAAAATTCAAAATGATTATTTTTTCGTCTCTGTCAAAGACCTCATTGAGTAAACAGATCACTCTCCCTGTGTTCTAATATTGGTTGAATATTTATTACTAGAACTGTTAATTGACTAATAATCGTTTCCTGCGTAATTAATGAGCAAATTTACGAGCTCTAATCATCATTCGGCAGTAAATAAAGGAGAAGGCGAACACTTTCCGCTTAATCATTTTCATAAATTCTATGAGACATTGAATATCACATCAGTGCCAATAGCGCATTGCCTCCTTCATCAATAGAAACGAAAGCAGCAGAGAAAGCTTTCACAATTCTATTTCATTCCCACTTTCAGTGTTAATATTTATCTTTGACTTTTGAGCATAACGTTTCTTGTTGCACCCCCCCCCTCCAGTCACTTCCAGACAGTCATTAACATTCTGTAAATATTTCTATGATTTCCTGAACATCGTTCAATGGCTTGTCACTGTCTTGATTAATGCCGCTACCAACTACTATTAATACATGACTTCAAAAGAAGTGGCCGCTGTAGTTTCTTTCTTTATTCAGCATAGTGCTGAGCAATATGGAGCCCCGATTACCCATGACAAAGTTTTCACGCGAACATATCAAGTGCGTATATAGAACGTGAACATACCAGTACACAGAGAAGATGCGAAACAGACCATTGTATCGTATTTACAATAAGACATCATTAAACCCATACCTGTAACGCTGGTCCGAGATCAGGTACATGCTGGCGACCAGGAGGGGGGGGGGGTTCGCCGGGG
>JAQGCX010000468.1:0-16676 GCA_034700205.1 Plectus parietinus | reverse complement strand
ACCGGCGTCGAAAAAAATCTTAGTTAACTAATTAACTAAGTTTTTTTCGACCACTTATTAACTAAGTAACTAAGTTTTGAAAATAGCTTAGTTGCAACACTGGTTGTCTGTGCAGCCAATAATCCAACTGTTGCAGTCACCTGATCACAAACAAGCGCTCAACGTGTCCGAAGAGCCCCCCGAATTGCAAAAGATGCGCCAAGAGCAGAACAAGACCCCGATGCGGACTGCGAAGACTGTCGCTGATCAGGAGGTCGGTCGACTTTGTTGCCTATGTGCGTCAATCTGTTGGTTCAGAACGGCGCGTGCCCCAACTGCCACAAACATTTCAAGGACGTCAAACGCCACCTGCGCAGCTGTCGTCACAAAGTGGATATGCCCAACACCATATCTGAGCCAGGTTGGACTCCCATCACTTATCCTGTGTAGACTTTGTAGCCATACCGCACTCTAATATGCAAATTAAAAAATTTGTTATTTTATTTTATTAAATTAAAAATTAATTTTGTATTGAAGTTTGAATTCCCGCTCAAAAAAACCGGTGACGTATGACGAATTGTTCAATTTTTCGGCCTGTGACATGCCAAAAACGTAATGGCGGACCTTGCGCAGGTATGCCCAACATCGCCCCGGACGTCACCGCCCCGGACGCCACCGCCCCGGACGCCACCGCCTCGGACGCCACCGCCCCGGACGCCGCCGACCTGGCCAAGAAGGTAACGTCCGATGCCGGCGAGTCGCCGCGTCCGCAGAACAAAGACGGCGATGAGCAGAGCACTTCGATCGGCGACGAGGACGACGTCGGTTGCATTGATGATGATATTAGGCTGCAAATGACGTTTATTTCAGCAGGAAGAGGTGGAGGTGCAGATGGTGTATCCCACCAAAAACGATCGCAGCTGCTCGGCATGTGAAGGCGTCTTCACAGACTACCATACACTCATTCGTCACATGACCAAGACGAAGATGTGCGCCAAAAAGTTGGCGGTGTACCAGACGTCGCCGACGGCCATAGAGGACGGCGAGCACCCGTGCAAGATCTGCGACGACCGCTTCGAATCTGACAAGGACGTCATCGCGCACAATCACTTCGAGCATCCCAGTTGAAATAATCCGCGCGACCGCATGTTCCTCATTGTGTAATGTTCTACTTTATTGGACCGATGTTTCTGCTGCTTGTTTGTTAATCTGGTGAGTTTGTTCGCTGCAGCATTCAAATGTGACAATAAATGTTTCTCTTCGAGCGAACATTCTGAGAATGAACAGTCTCTGTACAATTCGGAACGCAATCATTATGGATGTAATAAACAAATTGAGGAAACATATGAAATACAGATATGAAAGAGCATGAGACTAGATCGCATAGGATCCGCAAGTGAGTTAGTTTCCAGATTTCGTTGGGCGAATACGACTTTTGATCTTCTCGGTCTTCAGACTGAAGCAGTCTGCGAAGAACCCGGTGAGCATCGTGTACAAATGTGGTCGATTGCCAGATAACGAATGTTGTTGATCGGGATATACCTGCAACACTCGATTCAACGACGGCACGAACAACTAAACTAACCATCAATTCAAACTGGATGTTTTGCCTTGTCAAAGCTTTGACTAGCATGGCCGAATTTTGAAAATGCACGTTGTCTGAAAAAGGTTCCCAAATAATATGCAAACAGAAGTACGAGACGCGAACCATCGCCCGATCCGTGCACGAGTAGGTACTTGACAAGCTTGAAGGCGGTGACGTTCCTCGTAACATCAGTCAGTCCGTAAGCCGTCTCGCCCTCTCCCTGGGGCAGGCGCATGTACCGCTCCGTGTATGTCGCATCTGGAGAATAATATTGCACGAATGGTCAGAATTTTTCTAACGGTTAACTGGAAATCGATCGAACATCCCTCAATTGAATTTTGCGCGTTGTCAATATCCAGAATTTATTGTATTCAGTATTATTACTTCATATGATTTAATCCATTTCTAGTAAACCACCCACAACGACATTTAGTCACTATTGCACATCTAAAATTCTGGGGTTACGGTGCTTTCTATAGTACTCTCTTTACCGTCAAAGAAATTATGAGTAAAAAATTGGGGTTTTGTGCGCTACCGTAAAATCTGAAATCAGTGACCGGCGCCACTGAAGCGGCACATCTGAACAACTTGTGCCCTCCTTGTACGATCATGTGAGCAGTGGCGAAACCGCCATACGACTGAAATGAAAAAGGCATCATGGCCGCAACAGAACCGCATACTCACCCAACCCCAAACGGCAACGTGCGATCGGTCGATGTAGGGATGTCGCTCGAGCATCAGTCTGAACGCGTTAACGTATTCATCAACGCAAAACGATGTCCCACCAACCTGACAGTGGCGATTTGGTCCTGAATCTCGACGGTGCCCAAGTGGCCGTAGATGGGCTGCTTGTATTCCCAACCGCGAAATCCCGATCCTCTTCCGTCGATGTACGCAACAATGTAGCCCTTGTTCGAAGCCAGGAACGCGTCGTAGCTGGTGATCAGCTGATCAGTCACCTTCTGCGTACCTGGTCCCGCATAGCTGCAGAGCGTTCAGTCAGTGCATCCCTTTAAACATTAGCACTCACACAACGACAACCAGCGGGTACAATTCCTCAACGGCAGTTTCATCGAACCCTGGTGGAAGTAGCATTTTCGTGATCGCTTCTGAAAGACTCCCAAGATCACCAATAGAAGCACGCCAAACTTACCATATCCATTGCCGAGATCGTATTTTTCTTGAATAATGATGGGCATCGCCCGCTCTTCCAGCTTCTCTCGTAACTCGGTGTTGTTCACAATTACCATGACTGAAACTCGATTCGGCATTGAGGAACACAGAGCAAATCTTTGATAGAGATGTACCGGAAGTGTTGACTGAGTCGACGCCGACTTTGCCGAGCGTGGTATAAGGAACGCCGGGACCGGAGCAGGCGAATAGAAAATGGTCGCCGTCAATGGAAAACTGCGCAGACTGGAAGGTGCAGTTGACCGTATGGCATGTCAAGCAGCGTTCTTTCGTCCCGTGCTCGATAGCAGTCTCCAACACGCTCGTCGCATAAACGTGCCGTTGCGATGGCAAAGGCGCCGCCGCCATAAAGTATCTGAACCGATTTGCAATGTGCAACGACCAGCCATCAGACAGCTACTACATCAAATTTTGTTTTTTAATATTCCAGTTTTCCACTTTACTTTAGAAAAAAGGCGAGCGTACATTTCGCGACGCTCCTCGCTATAGCCAACGATGCGCGTCACGTCGTAATCGCCCATTGGAAGAAACACGGCTCGACCTCCCTTGATAGCCGACTGAAAAAAATGATCGCAATGCTTCTCAATACGAAGGAAAAAACTGCAAACGTACCGGCACAGAAACTCTGGCAATATGAGAAAATACGTTGCCGTCCGCACGCCGGTGAGGCAAAAGAACGAAATAAGCATCCTTAGTTGCGTAGTTGATGGTGTATTCGTCTGGTTCAGCCCACAGCTGTCGATCGGTACCCCCAATTTGATACGCTTGTCGGTAATTCTGAACGCGTAGCTTACAGTCATTGCCACAGAGGCAGAAACCGACCTCTTTGCATTCGCCGGTCGTGAAGCTGCATAGAGTGATGTGCGTGACATTCTGCACTCGATTAGCCCACACTGCCACTAACATCTCGTCCGCCTGGTTGGCTATCTTCGTTCTCAGCCAAGACACGCGAAACAAGTAATGGTATTGGCTACAAGTGAACAATGGAAAATAGTTAATTAATCTTCAGAATTAATCGCACCTGCCATCGTCGAACGAAGGCACAGTGATCACTTTGGCAATCCGGTCAGATCGCCGCCAGATCGACAGTTGCACTTTCGGTAGTTCAGCAACCCCCACCTTCGGATACGGAATCTGCGCGATCGACGGGTACTGACCTTCGTAGATCGGGAATAGAATCGGTGGAACGTTGCTGTCGTCGAACGTCGCGAACGCCAGGTAGTCGCCCGACGGCGACCACCACAACGCCTCGTTCGAACCAAGTACCTCCTCTGCAAACCGCGACCGTCGTGTACGAACTTTATTGCTCCAGTGTTCGAAACGAACCTTCGTACAACCAGTCGGCGATGCCATTGTATATGAGAGGACTGTTGGACGAAGTGATCTTGGTCGCCTCGTCCGTCTCCGGATTCTTCTTGTACCAAATGTTGTTCTCGAAGACGAACACCTAAACAAACGTCACTGTCAGCGATCTATCACTAATGGAACGAAATGACGAACAAAGTCGGACGCATTCGCTCCCGGGTTCCATCGAAATAGCTGCAGTTCTTCATCACCGGTCTTGTTCGGTCCCACTGGCTCGTGTGTGCTGAAATGAGCCAATGCTCGTTCGGTAAACAGCAAAATAATGTGCTCACAACAGCGACAAATTACAATACACACACAACACGAAAACTGAACCTAAATTTAAAACAAACTAAAGAGTGGCATCTGGTTACGAAACTGGATTGTTTAGAAATGCATAACAATACCAAATCAAGAGTGACAAACGGAAGCGGCCACATCCCACTGATACTTACGCGTCTTTTGATACGAAAATTCGATAGACACATGACCTCATGTTCCTGACCGAAGTCTAAAACGGCACCAGTAAGAATGGAATGTTACGCACATAGCACGGCCTTCTCCATCCGTCCGCGAAATATTATAGAAACCCAGCGAAGACGCGCGGTACTGCTGAAATATCGCAACATAAATGAACGGAAGGCGCGCAGCGAAGTACACGGCGCTATGGTCTCAGTCGCTGTACTGTACAGTCGGAAACTCGGCGACCAGACCGGGCAAAAACTACAGTACCTAACGCAAATGTGCGGGCCTGGAGCCGTATTAATAGATCGCACTAATACCTCGTCCCACCTATTAGCGTGAGCTGCCTACGACTATTCGTACATTTCAGCTCATTCTTGGTCAATTAGCTGCAACTAGGATTAGTCGCACCTCAGGATAATTTATTAATACGCACTTTAACCTCACCTCAGGAAAGGATAATCGTAGTGTGAGCTCGTGCTAAAAAAGCTCGTCCCAGGTTCAAAAATTAGTGCGATCTATTAATACGGCTCCAGTAGCTAGCGTCATTTTTTATTGTTCATTTTTAGCGTTGTCGAACGGGTTTCAAACTTATCTGCCCGAGTTCAAGCCGTTCATGATCGCCGGCCTGAAGAACCACGCCGAGGCGCAGGTCTGTTCCGCGGCCGTCGGCGTGGTCGGCGATTTGTGCCGCGCCATCGAGGCCAACATTGCACCACATCTCGACGAAATCATGCAGTTAATGCTAGAAATTCTCCATGTGGGTTTGGCTTTGTGGCAATTAGTTGGACGATAGTTAATGCTGCGTGTTTAGGACAACAAGATGGATAGAAATGTGAAGCCGTTGGTGTTGTCGTCGTTCGGCGACGTGGCGCTGGCGATCGGTCCTGCGTTCACGCGCTACTTCGAGCCGGTGATGAACATGCTGCAGCACGCTGCGCAGGCCAAGATTGACAATCTCGTATGGCAATGTATCGGAGTACTGGAACGGACAGTGTTGATTGCAGGAGGACTACGACCTGGTCGATTACGTACATCAGCTGCGCGAGAGCTGCTTGGAGGCCTACACCGGCATCGTCCAGGGAATGAAGGTCCAGAACGGAATGTCCAGTTAGTCTTTTTTATTCAACAGAAAGCGCGCAATTTTATCGCCGTGTTTTTCAGAAGAGTTGGAAATGATCCGAACGCATCTTCCCAATATGATCGGTTTCGTTGAAGCGATGGCGGCCGAAGGACATCTGCCCGATTCGCTTCTTGCTGCTGCCGCCGGTCTTGTCGGGTGCGTTGACCTTCTTTACTCGTAGCAGATCCGCATTCTTGGCATTAGCGGCCATATGTTACATGGGGGGGTTATACTCGTAATTTCTTCAACGGTTAACTGCTTTTGAAGGATGCACCGTATAGCAAGAATTTTGGCTGACAAAAACAGGAAATAAATATTTAGCATATAAATGAATGATACTCAATCGAAAAATTGAGATGTCTCATGAACATCATTTGTTTCTGTTCAAACGACATGTAATTTGCGGTTAACCGTTGAAGAAATTTCGAGTATACTTCCCCCCAACCGAACCGGTCCAAAGTGGCCAGAGTTTTGCCGGAAAATATGGTATTTTGGCGCAAAAATTCAAATTTAAAAAATTTGAATTCCCACTTGGTCCTGACACGAAATACCGTAGGAAAATTTGAGACTCCCTCGGATTTCGAAAAAAATTGCGACACTTCCCGGCCCAACTTTGGACCCCGAGAACAGCTATGTTAGCGGCTATGAAAGGACTTCTCGGTGGACAAGATTTGTCGCCGGATACAATGTGTGCTAACTGTGTTTTGCGCTTTTCAGTGACGTGGTTTCTGCGTACGGCGTCAGTGTGCTGCCGTTGATAGAGAAGGAGAGTATAGCAAATTTGTTGAGCAAGGGTCGAAGAGCGAAGAGCGCAAAGGCGAAGAGTTTGGCCACTTGGGCGACCAAAGAGATCCGCAAGCTCAAGTCGCCGGCAGCGTGAACTATGATCGACGGTGGCCATTGGTTTTCCGACACGTGTACTTGTTTTGCTGTTTCACATGTTTTCGATTTCCATTTCTTAGAGTATCTCTGCTCGGTATTCGTCAAATTGTTTGCTAATTGAAGAATTTTCATCTTCTGATTGTCATGCATTGCATTGCTCGAGTGTGCTGGATTGCGTCGCTGTGTCCGCCCTGTCCTGCAATAAGTGCCGACGACGGTCAGACCTGGTCATGCGGCGGCCTATCGCCGACCGCCCGCTGTCCGGATCTCCTGACAGGTCATTCGTGAGCCATCCCGACCCCTACGGCTACCCGTTGTTTACGCGGGCTTCGTATCTTGATGCTCTGGACTGTCGCTCTTTCCCGACTGTCGCTCGCTTCCAACCCTGACCCACTCATTAGCGTTCGGTAGTGGTTGAGGCGACCACCAGCAAGCGAGTGCTCCGCGGTATGGCTATTCTCTGAAGCGGCGTGACAAGGGGATGGCGCGGCGAAAACACTCGAGGCGATTACCTCACCTGGCCCGGGCGGGCGTCGCGGACAGGGCGGCGGGGTCAGGCGGTTACGCAAGGCGACCTCGACCGGGTCACAGTGCACCGGTTGTTTTTCACTATGCGCCGTGCATGGGCTATCTTTAGGTTGTTTTCGACTTGGGCACCGTCGGATTGATGACCGCACCTTTGTCTGGAGACGAACCCCGCGCCATATGCGTCCACCTTCCCGCTCGGGGTCAGACGGTCACGGCCCGCGCTGATCGCTCTCCCTGCTCGCGCAACAGTCGGCAAAGTTGCTCCTCCACGTCCGGTCGTGTCTGTCCATGGCCTCCTCCATGTCTCATCTTCTCCCGCTCACCCAGCACGTCGTCGGCGGCTCCGCCGCGCCCGGCTTTGACCATTTGGCTACGTGTGGTCTGACCAGCAATCGCGCCACCAACGGCTTCTGCTGGCGGGAGCAATGTCGCGCTATGCCCGGCACCTGTCCCAAGCAACACCTCGACTTGTTTCCATCATCTATTTCGCTGCCGACGGTTCCCACATCTCTGTCGACCATGTCGATGCGCCCGCCGGAATCGCTGTTGCCGTCGAGTATCGACTGGCGACAGACGCTGCGATCGTCAATTGAATCGCGACAGCACAAGTTGGCTAAGTATGACGTTGACGTCGAGCGCACGTCCGACCACGACTCTGGCAACGAAAGCGGACATTCGCCGGCCACCAATTCGTCGCAGCCGTCGCACAGTCCGAGCGCCACCACGACCGGGTCGGGCTCGCTGTCCGGCGACAACGACGACACAATCACCCACTCGCCGTCAGCCGCCGGGAAAGCGCCGCCGCCCCCTGCATCTACCAGCAATTCGTTCCTGATGAATCAAATTCTCAGCAAGTCTACTGCGCCCTACGAACGGAGCGATCCTTTTCTCATGACGCCACCGGCATTTTACCCATTCGGAATGCCGTTCGGATCGGCCGACATGTACATGCCGCCCTACTCGTTCGGTAGCATGGGCGGTATGCCGTCGTCATACTCTCCGTTCGTATCGTCGGCGTTCCGACCGTATCCGCCGCCGATGCATCTGAACGCGGGCAACGGCATGCACCAGTACCTGTTGAGTCAAGGACCATCGCCCGAACATCGACCGCATCAAGAACAACAGCCCGAGCGAGCGTCGCCGTGTTCGAGCGTGAGCCACTCGAGTTCGCCCTGTTCCACGTCCATGGCACTGGCGCCCAACGCTCGTGAAAACTGCATTGTCTGCGAAGACAAGGCCAGCGGCTTTCACTACGGGGTCATGTCGTGCGAGGGATGCAAGGTCGGTTTTACTGCTCGGCTAATCACTCTTGAGAATGATTGTCTCAATTTTATTATCTGCACATCGTCTTACGATGGACATTCAAAAAAGAGTTCAATTACGTTTTGGATTTCAGGGCTTCTTTCGCCGCTCCGTACAAAAGGCCCTCGAGTACAACTGCCACAAGCAAAACGACTGTCCGGTCAATCGCGTGACGCGCAACAGATGCCAGTCCTGTCGTTTCAACAAGTGCCTTGGCGTCGGCATGACCAAAGAATGTACGGCAGTTTGTTAGTTGCCCTGAAAGCACTCTCATTGCGCCATTTGCAGCCGTTCGGCAAGATCGGAATCGGAAGCGCAAATCCAAGGATGAGCAGTTGGAGCGCGAACTGCAGGACACGGCGCGCGTGCACAGTCTGATTCGCATCGTAGTGGACGCGCATTTGGAGACCAGCGCTTCCATCAAGGTCAGCAACCTACCGTTATTTAGCCAGTCGAATGTGCATCGATCGCTTTTCAGCCCGAACATTCGCTGCTCGATTCCCTCCGCACGGATCTCCGCCCCGACGGTCTCGCGCATATCGCTCGCTTCGCACGCCAAGTCCCCGGCTTCAATCAGCTGCCGCCGACCGACCAGACGCTGTTGATCAACTCGACCAGCATCCCGATTGTGGTACGGTGGCTGTGTCGGTGATGTGTTAATAATAGCTGAATTACAGCTGCTCCGTGCTGCGTTCGCCTACGGCCATAGCGATGCTAGTGTCGACGGAGAGCCGGTGATCAATGGACAGACCCTGGCTGAGACAGTGGCGATTGTCCGCAAACTGCGAAATTCTCTGTGCAGCGAGGGCGTGTTCAACGAAGAGATCGCTCTCTTGTCGGCGATTTGTTTATTCAGAGCAGGTGGGTGACTCTTGCAAAATTTAGTGAATAGCAACTGAATGGATGGTTTTGCAGATTGCGTTGGACTGTCGGACAGCGCAGAGGTAGAGAAAGCGCAAGAACCGTTGCTTGAGGCGCTCCAAATGCAAGTACAGCTGCGCGGTGCAAACCACGTGACGCTTCCGCGAATGCTGATGAAGCTGTCCGAACTACTGGCGGTCACTATGCGCGACGACGGTCAGTCGGCGATGTCGTCCGCCAGACATTCTTTCCATTCCTCGAATCCTGGTGTTGCTTTGTAAACGAGTGCAGCATTCCGATGACAGTTTCTTCCGGCCATCATTTGTCTTGCTCACGTTGCCCTTCCTTTAACGCTTGTCATTTGCTTCGACTCGACGACTATTCGGTTGTGTTTTCTTTCCGAGACTTTGTGCATTGTTCACTGACCAGGATTCAAGTGTTTTTGTCTGTGTATTCATTCACTTGAGACTTTTTGGTATTATATACCAATTTGATGTACATATTAAATAAACCGAAACAGACGAATTGTAATTTCGCATTTTCATATCTTTTTTCAATTTAATTAAGGAATGGCACTTCCGTGTCATATGCACTGGTGACAAAAACGTGAAAAAGAAGGCGAAAAATACGGCAGTGTTTCGCTGGGATCACTGTAAAGGGCTCGGCATATTTCCAACGGTCCGTTTTGCCAACCAATTACCAAGAATGAATTATATATTCTTGATCACGCAATATTTATTCTTGGTAATTGGTCGCAAAACGGGCCGTTTGAAGTATGCCCAGCCCTTGGACGATCGTTGACGCGTCAGCGGTTCGTCCGCAAGCCGGCGTCCGTCAGATGCACCTTGCGCGGTCGTCCCAGCGACTCGTTGGCGCTCATTGCCGCCGACGCGACACTGCTCGGCGTCGGTCTGGCCCATGTGTATGTCAGAGGACGCCGACTGGAGATCTGATCAATGTCCTTGACGAACTGGCGCATGAAGTAGAGGATCTGGTTGAGCGCGCCGTTTGGGTCTTCCTGTCGCGTCTCCTCTTCATCGATGCCTGTATTGTGCTCGCTGCTTCTGCTGACCAGAATGCTCTCGGAGATGGACTCGCATTCGTACAGCAAATCGGCCGTTGCTCCAGTGCACCGACTGGAGAAGCAGGTGACGGTCGAAACAGACCGCATCAGTCGAGTCTCTCGCTCATCATACTCGTCGTCTTGTTCCTCTCCCACGTCGTCGTCGTCGATGAGCACGTGCTGTACCAAAGTGGAAGTGACGACTTCGACGGTGCTGAGCCGCACTGCGAGCGGTCTGAGCGGGTGCAGAGTTTCCTTGAGGTTGACGGCCGTCGTCAACGGCAGCACAACCACCCGGCTAGCGACAACTCGGTGCTCCAACGATCGCCAAACAACCAGTGGGTAGACGACTCCGGCAGTCGGTTTGACGACAACAGCGCTCCGGTCCTCGATTGCGTTGCCATAGAGCACGTCCAGGTAGTGAGCAGTCAGCGACTTGGCGACCAACGGACCTTTGGGCGCCACAAGCAGCTGCGAACGGCTCGGCTCCAATCGTCGTCCTGTGGATTTTTTCTAAATCATCTCTTTTCGAAGCGAAACAGTAGCAAGTGAAGAATGAACCTTGATAGTGCTCGATTCGGGCGCCATCAGCAGGAAGACGCGCTGTATCGGCCGCGAATCGAGTACGACTGGAACGAGCGACAGGGGTGTAGCGCCAACGGTCGTGCAGACGAAGTGCTTGTGCTGCTCCAGCGACACCTGGCGCACGCAGGCGACATTCTTTCTCTCGCGCCGTTCCATGACAAGCTCGGCTGGATTTCCGTGTGGCTCCAAATGAACGAAGGCGACGCGTTGCATTGAGCGGGCGACCAGCAACACAGGAGCGGAGTGTGGCGCGCAAATGGGCATTGCTTTGTTATCGGTGCGTTCGACGGGGTCAGAACGGTACTCGATGGCGAGCTGCGCCGATCGACTGCTTCGAAGAACGACGGCGGTGGACTGCGAGCCAGCCGACGTGCGCAGCTCAGCGCCCTGCCAACGAACAGCAGTCTGTCTGAACAGCTCCATCTGCGTGTGCCCCTTCTGCGATGTGGTCTGCATCGACGATCGCGACGACGCGGCACATGCGATCAGGGCCGGTGACAATCGCAGCGTCATCGTTTTGTTCATCCATCCGGGATCGAGCATCACTGCGCGCCTTGGAAGCGACCGCTTCAGAATAGCATACAATACAAAATGATCTCATTCCATCTTACTCATGTCTACTTCGAATCCACTGAGAGAAAGATGCCCAGGGGCTATACGAGTTCAATGAACATTGCGATTGTCGGTCTGATTGGTTAATGTATGTGAGGTGATGATTCTATTCGACTTGAAGACGCAGAAGAGAACTGTTCTTAGTTCAGACGAAATATACAAAAATCTCACACTATTCGCTTGCATGCAAGTCGGAGTCTTCTTTTGAAGTGATTTATGTCAAAGGTTAAGCTCATTTTGTCAGTTTTTCCAATAAACAGACAAAAAGCGAATCATGAACAGATATTCAATAAGGGATTCAACTTGGTAAATTATGCGGATTTCTAGAATTCACCGAAAGCAAAACCCAACACCGATTAACTAAATCACGAGACAGTGTAGACGAAGATTCTTTAGCGTCTATAGATGTTCAGTTGCCGTACATCCCCTTTATGACAGGATCGACGACCGTTTCTTTGCTCACGTCCTTATTGGTGCCCAGCTCTTGAGCCTTCAGCAGGCGGAACATGATCGCCACCGTCTCCGGCAGATCGTAGCGCGCCTTCCAGCCCCAGTCCGTGGCCGCACCCGAATCGTCGAGCGATTCCGGCCAAGAATCAGCTGGAAATTAACGACATCAGAAATGAGAAATTTTTAATCGGTGCAGCAAGAGACGGGCATGGTACAAAGCCGGAAGGCGACAGAGATGCTGCAGGAGGGAACGCGGTATGACAAAGGGATGAAACGTCTCAGTGATGCTCTTCGTCGCCGCGATTGAGGAAGCGCGAGTTGACGCGGTTGCAGAAGTCGACGTAGCTGATGGGCGCGAGCAGATCGTGTACGAACGACCAGGTCTTGTCCGGCTGCTGCACGAGCGGCAGCAAAGCGCAGTAGGGGTAGTGGATGCCCATGTGGTTCATGTCGTCCAGGGAGATGGGGTCGGGCGGACGGTTGATCAGTCCGCGCGCCGCCGCGTCCAGCGTCTCGCCGTGGGCGACGATCAGCACGGGACCGACGGCCGAAGCGCCGACCAGCTTGTCGACGACGAACCGCGTGCGCTCGTAGTACTTGTGAATTCCCTCATTGCCCGCGGCACTACTCAGATCCTTCACCTCTGTGATCGGCTTGTACGTCGCGTCGACGGGCAGGCCGAGGCGCAACATGTCGGTCGGCAACAGGAAACGCGGCAGTTTCGGATACCAAGCGAGATACTCGAACAGGCCCGGCTCGACCGACACCGTCTGCACGCTAAGCTTGTCGCCGAGACCCTTGATGATGGCGTGCGCCGTCTGCACGCAGCGCAGCGACGGCGACGCGAAGATGCGCACGGGGGCGATGTGGTGCATGCGCAGGGCGCGGCCGAGCATCTGCGCCGTCAGCTGGCCGAGCTCGGTGATGGGCGCGTCATTTTCGAAGGTGTCGGGTCCGCCGGGACGGCGCGGTATCTGCGCGGGGAGGTTCAGGTCGTTGGGGGTGTACTCGCCCGTGTCGGTTATGTTCACGCGGAGCCACTCGGGAAAGACGCGGTCGACGCGCTCGGCCGTGCGCACCAGCAGGACCGACCTGCCTTTGCTCGTCACCTCCGTCTTGCGCACCGACGCCAACATGAAGCCCGGCTGTGGGGGTGGTTGTCGCGACGGCTGCGACTGGTGTCTCTGGTTAGAACGCCCACGCTGTTGGCCAGTGCTGCGCGCTTGTCGCGGTAACGGGGGCCGCTCCCCCTCATTCAAAGGCATCAGTGCTGTTTGCGCCAGTCCACCGCTTCCCAAGGGTACAAATGATGTCAACTAACTCACATCGCGAAACTAACGATCGGTTGAAAAAAAAAAATTGAAAATGCGACTGACCAATCCGTTGACGAATCGGACAGATGTCGTATTCGATTTCAAACGACGGAATGACTTTCTTTATTTCTGTCGCTATTTCGTCGGGTGTGAAAGACATGCCGGCCACATTGTAGGTTCTTCTGGTCAAAGATTTTTCGGGCGCTTCCAAGACCTAAAAAAAGGAGGGAATGCAGAGTTGTAACTGATGGTGGTTTACGGTACGCACTTCGACCACAGACCGCAGACAGTCCTCTTCGAACATCATTGGCAGGCGCGTGTTCGGTCCCAAATAGCAGACATGTTTACCGCGAGCCAGCGCATCGTAGAATATCTTGATCGCATAGTCTACAACACGCGCAAGCTAATGAATCATGCAACGGCGAGCGAAAACAAGGTGATACCGGTAGTGCCACCGCCCGGTTTTGTAGCGGAAATGACGCCCGGGAAGCGGAGCGAACGGAAATCAAGGTCGAATTTCTCGTGCATGTACTCGCCCAGCAGCTCGGCGTGCACTTTGGACACGCCGTAGATGGTGCGCGGTCGTTGGATGGTGATGTCGGGCGTGTTCTGGCGCGGAGTCGTCGGTCCGAACGCACCGATCGTGCTCGGCACGAACACTCGCACTGCATGCTGTTTCGACACTTCCAGCACCTGAAATGCTCAATCAACTTTGTATAACACAAATTGTGAACTCAGATCCAAGGCTTATACTGCTCATTTTCCCTTCATGCTCTTTACTGAGTGTCTTGGATGGCTAGCGAGTTTACTTTGAAAAAATTATAGTCATCAAGCGTGCATACATTCTGCAGTCCTTGACAGTTGATGCGCAGAGCGAGCGACACGTTCTGCTCGCCCACAGCCGATAACACCGCCGATAGATGGATGATCCAGTCGACGTGGTAATTGACAACAGCCGCCTCCAGATTTGATGCGTCCAGCACATCCAAGTAGAGATAAGGCGCTGAAAAACACGAGACCGGTTGTCACTGGAGTGTAACATCTGCTGTGAAAACATCATCGTTCGTCAACACGCCATTCAAGCGGCGCTGTATTGCGTCAGACGAAGGTCGAGTGATGAAAACCTACCGAACTCTGTCCACAATCGCCGAGGAGGCTTGACCACATCCGACATGATCACATTCTCCTTGCCATACGTGCTGCTGAAACGCAATCATGTTCGACAAAGTACATATCAGATAAGGAATCCAGGACCGCCTACCGTATCAATGCGGCCAGTCCTTTGCCCAATTGACCCAAGGCGCCCGTGATGAGAATACGAGGTCGGTCGCAGCCAGACAACGGATCCGAGCCGCCATAGTCCGAGCTGAACGGCCGACGCGCCGTCACCAGCGAAGACGCGGACTTTCTCGATTGAACGAGGTTCAATGCAGACGCCAGCAGCCGATGCTGGGACGTACGCATTCTTGACCGCGCTCGGCTGAAGCGCCGACAAAGATAGAGAAGACGACAAGGAACTGGTCAGACGCGTATAAATCAGTCAAGCGCTACAGAGCCTGAAAGTATGATCCAGTCACGCGGAACAACGAAATGGGCACCATATTTCAGGCGCCTTCCTAGTTCCTAGGCCTGAGGCTATGGGTTAACAAATTGACGACATCGCATTGTGTGCAAACAAATTGACTTAGACGTATACGCCCACAAGTTTCCAGACATTTTCGCATTGATGGGTAACGTAGGCAGATCCCTGGACGTCGCAGCAGGTCGTAACGGCTGACGATGCCGTCAGCGCGCGCACCACGCGGGTTCCACGCGAGTCTTCAACGTACCAATGCGCAGCGTACTGCGCTTCTATCGACCGGCTGCGAACGCGCGATGACGCCCTGCTGGCGCGTCCGCCGTGCTCAGCGCCCGCCGTCAGCTATGTCCACTCCTCCCCTTGTCGTCGACACGCGCCGAATTTGAATGTGCCACAGGAGAACTTTATTATACAGCAATTCATCAACTTTCGTGGGCTAAATGTGTCATACGTGTGATCACACGGGGCTGAGTCAAGACAAAGTAGCAGTGGTACTTACAGATATAAACGGCATCAATAGAATTAGCCTTGCAATATCGACAATGACACCTACCTTCTTCAGCTCGACGACTAGATACGACAATATAAATATGTAGCTATGACACAGATCAAACGTGTATTTGTCATCGGCTAACAACAGCGTGACCAGGACATAGATGTCTCTTATTCTATCTTTCAGAAATTGTGCAGACGGAATTTGTCGAAAAAAAACTGGGAAGAAAAGGCAGAAAATCACAAGTTTCAATATTATCTGGTCACTCACTCTATCCGCAAGTCCAGTGCTAAGACGACGGCGGAAAATAGGATTACGGTATGAAAAAAAATGCTCCGACAACCGCTGTGGATTCAGCCACCGAAATTATCGACCAACCGTATCGCCACAACCAGGATTGATATATAGACAATGACAAAAAGACTGTCCTCTGTAATAAATTAAAAAATACTCTCCTTGCTTTCTTCCCCTCTGTGGACGTAAAAAAAGAAAGAAAACGAAGGAAAACGGAAAGGTACAAGATGCAGCTGGTTGTAGTGCAGAAGATACGTGTTGAGCACACAGTTGTTACCCACGATTACAATGGGGGAGCGGAAGAAAAACGAACTAAACGAACTATGACGGTGGAGAGAAGAAAAACACAGCACGGTGGTCAGTCAGCACAAGAGACGCGACGGCCGGCGGGGGCGTACGATCACAGAGGACGCTTGGGAATAAATGTCGACCATCGAGCAAGCCACAGACGGCATCGGCCACATTCAAGGCCGACTCGCACACATACCAAGGCCAGCAGCTACGACCAGTCGGAAAACGCGTCGAGTCGGCGAGCAACCTGCCGACATATGGGAATCAATCGCAGCCTGTGGCTGTCTGGAATGGCTCTGGGAATGACGACAATGAAGGCGGTGAGGAAATTTGCGCTGCCCTGATGTCGCCAGTCAATTTACAGCTGGTACCATTTCTTCTTCTCGTACTTCTCCTTCAACTTGTTCGACTGCCGCGCATATTCCTGCGCGTTGATGCTCAACTGCTCGGTCTGCAGCGCCACTTTGCTCAAGTTCTCTCCGCGCTCATTCAACGCCTGAAAGACGCGCGTCAACCACATTTAGCAACCAATTAAGGGCTGGGCAAACTAAAACGGACCGTTTTGCCAACCAATTACCAAGAATTATTTATTCTTGATCACGCAATTATTTATTCTTGGTAATTGGTCGGCAAAAACGGCCGTTCAAAACGGACCGTTTTTTAGGCGCCGAATATACTTCGTTTGTTCTCGGAACGTTCTCGGAACGTTCTCGGAACGTTCTCGGAACGTTCTTGGAAC